>BPLR01018656.1:0-112674 GCA_021605095.1 Caerostris extrusa
ATTGCTGGCTTCTCAGGGTTCAGAAATCCTGGCGGGAGCATAGATATTTGTGAAGTGGTTCCGGAATCCACATTAAATTGGTAAGGTCCCGGTCTGTTTAGCCCAAAGTGTTCACAAGATGACCAGAGCGACAAACCAAACCAATCTTACGACATCATTGCTTTGGTTTGTCGCTCTGCGTTCATTTTTTGTACACTTCAGGCTAATTAGACAGAGATCTAAAATTTAATGTAGATTCCGAAACCACCACCACCTATTACTACACCACACCACATCACTGTGCCTACAGCTGAGTTGCCTGTATACAGTTTGGGAATGATTCGGGTGAAGAATATGATTGGGTTCTGTAACGCGATTATATGAGATCGAGACTTACGGCTTAAAGTGGATTCTGAACCATTAGCAAACATCCGTGCCACCACCCCGAACCTGAAGTCTGTGATAAGAAAGGTCAGAGCACGAGCCAACAGTCTTTTTGCACACTTCAAGCTAATTAGAGAGCCACCTAAAGTTTAACCTGGATTCCGAGCAATCACCACCACCACTACAACACAACACTACACAACGCCACACTACACTACGCCACACCACATCACCTCACTGTGCCTACAACTGAGTTGACCCCACAGTTTGGGAATGATTGGGTGAGGAGTCTGATTGGGTTTTGTGACACTGTAATATAAGACCGTGTTACGGCTTAAAGTGGATTCCGAACCATTAGCAAACATCTATGCCACCACCTGGATTTGAACCTGAAGTCTGTGATACGAAAGGTCAGAATACGAGTCAATTGGCTATCAGGGCAGCCGTCAATGGATTCGATGGAAGATTAAAGAGAAATCCAAATCCGTTGATATATTTGAAACTAAAAATCTAAAAAAATTGTTGAATAAATTGAATCCATACAGCACTTACAGAAGAACATATCAGAAACTTCACTAATTCAGTAATCTTCCAGATAGAATGGAAAGAGGATTCTTGGTATTGGTACGTCACGTGATGTCTCAATAGGTCGTCGAACTGCCGTTATGTTGGAATTAGGATTGGTTGATAATGCATGGATCACGGAGGCAGAATTGCTTTCCATGAAGCTTATTGGCGCTTTCGACTCTGACTGATAGGAAGGGAATACCTTAAGAAAGAGTAATTAATTTCCAGTCAAAGGAAACAGTAATGTTGCAGCTGCAGTTGATTAGGTCATCAGAGTTCAAGAGAAAGTCAGACGAAGCAATCGGACTTTTTAAACATTATCAGTTTTTTTTTTTCTTCTCTAATGCAGCTGGCAAACACGTAGACAGCGGTCTTGGAGGCCTTAAAGTAAGTGCTGCACCGACGTTACTCACTTTGCATTACCTGGGGTGGTGTGTAACTTGAAGATAAGCCATGGACGCGGTTAGGTTAGGTTTGGTTTGTCATCTACGGTCATCTTGTGCACACGTTAGTCTAAACAGACCGGGACCTAGAATTTAAATTGGATTCCGAACCAATACAAACATCCATGGCACCGCCGGGACTCGAACCCGAAACCTGGGGTACCGATCGCCACAGCGCTAGCCACTCGACCAGGCCCACACATTACCAATGTTGCCGATCATCTTTTATAGTGTATAAATTCATTCGTGTTCGTTGAATCATCAGATGGGCAAGATAAATGCAACACTAGGAGTCTTCGAGAGGATGCATCGTTTTCAGTGTTACTATTTATCATATTTTTAGCCTTCCTCTGATTTGAGCAGATGGTATTTTTAGGATATTTTCACTGTTGAAAGGCTCCACTTGCCATCTATTTTTATGACTTTCTGACATTCAATGCTATCCAATGTCACATAATAAATACTGTCAAATTCGATGGGTGCCATTTGCTTTGACAAACCGTTTAAAAATACTTGGTCTATTTATATAATATTATTATTTTATAATTATTATTTTGATTATTATCGATGACCCTCACATACCCTTCAGGTTCGAATCCTGGCTGTGACATGGATGTTTGTTGGTGGTTCGGAATCCACGTTAAACTGTAGGTCCCGGTCTATTTAGTCTAAAGTGTGCACAAGATGATCGCAGAGCGATAAGCCAAACCAAACCTCACTTACGTATATGTGTAGTAAAGAAATACTTCTGTTATTAACTACTAAACATTTGGATGCCATATGGGAGAAAACTTGAAAAATTTCATCAACAGCCTAATTAACGAGAGGATAGATCCCTATTATTTTCATACTTTACATACGGAACCACAATTGCCATCGAGTCTCCTCGTTTTTGAAAGCACTAACTACAATAGATTCTGCCAGAGAATTCTAACCTAAGTTCTTCCGCACGATTAATGGATACGTTAGTACTGGAACATAAGTCAAGCATGCGTTATTATTAAGATAAAAAATAAAATTGGATTTAATAATTATTATTTTATCTTAATAATAATTATTAAATCTAATTTTATTAAGATAATAAGTTTAATAAATAATTATGTTAAATATAAATGTTTAATAAATAATAAGATAAAATTATAAATGTTGATAAAAATTATTATTAATGCAAAATAATAAAATTTCAATAATCAAATTATTAAGATAAAATTTAAAATTTCAAAAAGCCATTATTATCAAGATAAAATTATAAAATTTCAATCAATTATTATCAAGATAAAATTATAAAATTTCAATAATTATTATAAGATAAAATTATAAAATTTCAATAAGCAATTAAATCAAGAAAAATTATAAAATTTCAATAAGAAATTATTATCAAGATAAAAATTATAAAATTTCAATAAGCAAAATTATCAAGATAAAATTATAAAATTTCAATAAGCAATTATTATCAAGATAAAATTATAAAATTTTAATAAATAAAATTCAAGATAAAATATAAAATTTCAATAAATACACTCATGTCCATAAATTAAGGATAATGAAGTTCAGGCAAAGAAAGAGACAGAAACAAAACAAATTTGACTTAATTGTAAAGTCTATTTATTAAACAAAGGTAAAGAGCAAAAAAAAGATGCTATATGTTTGACATAATTAATAAAAATTGCAATTTTTACTAGCTGCAGCAAATTATAAAAAAGAACCTATTGACAAAAAAACAGTATAACATGGTTAGTATGATGGTTAATATAGAGTATGTCTCCAGGATGATGCAATACAGGCCTTACAACGCCTAGGCATGCTGAGTATCAAATTATCAATCTGATCTGGGGAATATTACACCACTCATCAAGCAATGCCCTCCGAAGTTCCGGTTGACAGGTGGGGGGGGTTGACGGGCTGCAATTCGTCGGCCAAGCATATCCCACACATGCTCTATTGGATTCAAGTCCGGTGAGTATGCTGGCCAATCCATACGGGTGATATCCTCCAATTGAAGGCATTCGTCTACAATGTTTGCACGGTGAGGACGGCGTTGTCATCCATAAACAGAAATTCAGCACCCATGGCGCCCCGAAACAAACGTACATGTTGTTCCAGAATGACATCCGATAGATGTGGCCTGTCATCGTTACACTCTGAACATGCAGGTCAGTTCTGGAACTAAAGAATAATTCCGCCCCAAACGAGCCATCCTGCACCACCGTAACGGTGTCGTTCAATGGTGTTCTCTTGGTGGTAATGGGGTACCTGGCGCTCTCCATATGAAAGTCCGGCGAGAATCAGACTGCAAACTAAACCTGGACTCGTCGGAAAACATCACACCAGACCACTGTTTCGGTGTCCACAATGCATGCTCTCTACTCCAGGTTAATCGCAGGCGACAGTGAGTTGCGGTAAGTGGAACACATCTGACCGGTCTACGAGCATATAGACTAATGTGCCCTAAGCGTCTGTACACGGTCTGTCTTGAAACTGTCATACCGGTAGCTGAAGAGAGCTGACGAGACAGGTCTGATGCTGTGCTCCGTCTGTTTCTTTTGGCAGTAACTGCTAAATACCGGTCCTCATTCTGCGTTGTAACTCGGGGGCGACCTGTGCTGTAACATCTACTCACATTACCATCATCTTGGAATCGTTGCCAAAGCCTGGAGATGGCACTCTGGGCGATTCCAAGTTCCTCGGATACTTCCAGCTGGATACGTCCACATTCCAGTCGTCTGATAATTCTACCACGTAAAAAATCATCCAAATGCTTCGTTTGTGCCATAACTATGCGGTTATTGGACTAAAAGGCTTTTAAAGCGCTTGTGAACAATTTTACTTCTTTGCACCATTCCTTATATACCCCTCACTTACACTCTCGTCATTGTGACATACTATCTGCGCCATCTGGTGGTTTCCTGTAATTTGCATATTCTTCTCCAAGATGTGTGTCATAATTCTACAGGTGAAATTTTTATTTTAGAGTTCACTTTCTGTGTGATTCTGAATTATCCTTAATTTATGCACATGAGTGTAATTATTATTATGGTAAACTAATTAAATTTGAATCAATAATTATTAAGGTAAAATAATAAAAGTGTTTTTAAAAGAAAACAATATTCTTTTGTTACATACAAATGTGGTGAATTTTATTTTTCATTCAAACATCAAAACAAGTAATATAAAAAAAAAAAAAAGTCAATTCCTACTTTTTTTCTCATTGTAGAAAAGTCCTTTACAAATAAAGTTGAAATTTTCCTCTTCTTACATCTTAAATCTGCAAAAAAACTAAAATTAATTAATTAAATTTAATTAATGAATTAATATTTTAAAAAACTGAATTAACATCCAGTGTCGTCCACTACAAGTTCAGAGAAAATGTATTTGGACTTGAGTGGATGAATAAAAGTATTTTATTAACGATTGAACATTTGAACAATATATACATAGGGAGAGTGTGAACTAATAGTGGGAATTGAAAAAGAAAATGTATTAAATGTTTTAAATCTGTTTTGATAAAAAAAAATATGTCCTTGAAATTAATTTTATTTCTGCAAAGATTTTATAAAATAATTAGAAAATAATGTGAAAAAGTTTTTTTGCTGAAAAGAAGAAGGAATTGAGTTTCTTTCTTAAAACGTTTCAGTAAAACACATAATGATTAAAATGCAAACAATTTTGTCGTTATATAAAAAAAAGATGAATCGAAATATCAAAAATTCATCATTTATTTTCATTTATTAAATTCAAAAGTTTTAATGCTAAATTTTATCTAATAAGGTTCGTTTGTAACTCCATTTAAAAATAAATCCGGCATAAAAGCTGTTACATTTTTTTCTAATTTAAAACGAATAATCAGTTAATTTGTATTTTATAATGTTGTAAATTAGTTGTAATTAGGTCTTTCTTTCTTCTTTTGAAATAAATTGTGTTAGAATTTCTGATGTAAAAATTAATATTTAATGTTAAATTTTTTTTATTTATATTTATTGTAGCAAATTTTAATCGTTATTATGTAATGAAGGGAAACTCAAAAACTTAATTGATGAGTTTTGTCAAAAAAAAATACTTTTTTTATTAAAATTTGATAAAAAAAGTCCTTTTAATTGATAATTCTAATTGCCATAAATTTTTTTAAACAATAGCTTTCATTCTGTTGGCTGTTTTTTATTTTACTTTCGTAATTGGCTCACAAAAATGAAGGACATCTATAAATGAATATTTTATGTAAGAGTTTTAGCAGTACTTATTTGCATTTACATTGATTAAAGTAATGTTTCCTGTCATTTTTTTATTAATGTTGTTTTTCAAATATATAGATTTTTAATTCGCGCTATTCGTCTCTTGAACGGTAGTTTTGCAGCGTTATTCAGGTGCACCTCAATAAAGTCTGCTACGCTACACATACATGTTGTGAAACAGTAATATGTATTTGACCACGTCAGAGAGGGCACCTAGAATCTCTTTAAAATATTTTGGAAGGATTTTTGCAATTTACAGAATTTTTCATGACTATCGGCAAAATTGTCATGAAAAATTCTGCAAATTGAAAAATCTTCCTGTTACATTTGTTGGGTTTTAATTAGGATTCACAGGTATCTATAGCTCTTCATTTTTTTAAAATGCGAAAAAATAGTATTCCTATCTGAGAAGACTTTTAAAGGTAACTGTCTCGCATTTGATATTGTTATAGGAGAAAAAAGTTGGAAAACCTCTATTAGTTACCTGACTGTAAGAACCTGACTAGAGAAAAGTAAACACGCTGTCATAACAAGTCTTCTCGTTACTTAAATCAGTGGAAAAAATGCACGCCATTAAATCATTCAAAAATGAATCCTTCTAGCCAGACTCGTGGCTCAGGGGTACGGTTCGCTCTGGTAAGTATTAGGGCTGAGGTTTAATCAGCTGGCGTTTAGACAAAAAACGAAGAGACACGAGAATTGATTTGATTTGGCTAGAATTTGACTGACTATACTAATTAGACTGGGACCTACAGTTTAACGAGGATTCCTGAACATCCATGCCACCGCCAGGACTCAACTGGAAACCTGTGGTACCAAAGGCCAGAATGCTAGTCAATTGGCTATAAGCCGCCGGATGACTCGAGGACATTTGGGATTCTCAGCATCTTGCCTGCTTGTTCCTGCAGTAATATGATGATGATGAATTGGACTATGAACTTGTTATAATGGCTTTTGTACATCGAAAACATACATAATTCAATATTTATAATGTTTGTTGTCGCATAATAATATATTATTCAAATGAATATTTGAAGTAAATCAATTAAGAGGAACATCAAATTAGTTTGTTTGAATTGTACAAACGTTTTCTTATAAAAATAATATTTTCACTGCATTCATTATTAAACAGCCAAATGCGAAACAAGAAAATGGCGGCATTTTATCAAGCAAGATGGAACAAAACAAACCTTGAACATGTTTATTTGCAACTGAAATTACTTTGAAGATGAAACTAATTGTCTATATCTAATAGTCTCATTAAAATCTCAGCATCAACAACTTCTCTGTCGCTGTTGGATCTCAATTTCTTAATGATCAACTGCGGTTGGCGTCCACTTAAAATAATTAAATTGGCGGATGAGTTTTAATTGTCTTTGTAAAAAAACGCCAACCAATAGGCATTTATTTGGGACAGCAGCACTTTTGAGCTTTGACAACCGCCAAAAAGCAGAGGCGCCAAATTTAATGCAATAGAAGGAAATTCATTTCCAAGAATCTAATTTCTCGATAGATCATTTTGATGTAAATAAAACTGAAACACATTAAAGGTATGGAGACTGCCATCTTTGAAAAGTGGTCTGAGTCTTTCAAATTGCAGAATCCGACAATCGCTATAACTAAGTTAAATGGTAACAGTTCTCCGTTTCCTGTAGCGGTAATTTTTATAAGTAGTCTTTCAACAATGCTTAATTTCTTAAAGGCTGAGATTTATTTTAATTACTTTCTGTAAAGGTTCTTTTAGTATTGATAGGAGGACCTTATACCATTTCGTTGCTGAAACTGAGGTCGGTGATATTCCTTTCAGTAATAAGGTAGTTAGTATCAGGGACTTTATCATGTGAATTATGTTTGTAAGTTATTAGTCGTTTTTCTACTTATTTTTATAGAACACTTAGATTTGCAGAATATATTGATTTGAAGATTGCTTAACATTGCAGAAGATACTTCTAATTTTTAATGAATTTAATTCTCAGAACTCATTGTTTGTGGAATAATAAAACAATGCCTTAAATTAAGTTTTTGAATTATATCTGCAGATAAATTACAAAGCACAGTGTAAAAAAATTTTTAAGACGTTGCAGCTCATATATTGCCTTGTGATACATTGAGGAAACTCTAACACAAAAATTAAATTAATCTAAGTAAAGTATAAATTTGCTGTGTAAGACTGGCAACCTTACAATGTAAAAATAAAACCTCTACTTTCTTGAAATGCTCCGCTAAACGGACCGACCATGAGGTTGTTACACCAATGAAGATGGAGAAATGATAAGTTATAAAACTATTAGAAATAATAAAAAGTGTGTATGTTATAGCTGAAACGGTTTCTACAAATTATCTAGGTAATGTGGAGATTAACTTGGATGATCCATTAAAGTAACCAAAACGATTTCATTTCTCAAATTACCTAGATAATCTGTCTGATGCGTGCCTCAGTGCCACTGAGCGCAGCTGGTGTGCATTATGGCTGAGCTTCAATCCGCTAGATGCTTGTTGTAGAATACGTTTAAAAAAATAAGAATCGATGGCGCTGGTGATTTTCAGCATTTTTTTTTTCATCGTTAATCGGAATCTCTTGTTGGTGTTTTTCCGGGTTTCAACCCATAAGATACGCAAAAGATGTAGTCACTCCTGAAGTCCAACGATTAGGAATTAGCTTTTCCTAATCGTTGAAAAAGGGACTCAGGAGGACTACATCTCGTTTGCGTATCTTATGGGTCTTTTACCAACGGGTGCTCCATTACAACAGACGCTTTCCCGTTTCACACCAACTATGAGTAGATTAGTCACGGGAAGTACGGCCGCACTGCCGGATAATAAGGATTAGACACCAGAACAACAAGGATTCCTTCTGTATTTTTGTTGTGCTCGTTACAATTAGCCACAAATCCGCCATAGTTCTGTGATAATAGGATATTGATCAGCTGATATGAACTTGTTTTATTGCTCTTGTACATCAAACACATATATAATTCAGTATAAAAAAAATATAAATATTTGTTATCGTACGAAAACACATTTTCCTATGAATATTTGTTGTAAATGAATTAAAATAAATACCACATTGTGTTTCTGAATTTTATAAAGGTTTTTGGCAAAATTAATATTTCACTGCATTCATTATTGAACAGCCTAATGGTAAACCGGAAAATGGCGGTAGTTTATTCAATAAGATGAAACAAAAAAACAAATCTTCAAGATGTTCATTTGCAACTGAAATTACTTTGCCGAAGAAACTAATTGTCGATATCTAATAGTCTCATTAAAATCTCAGCATCCTCAACTTCTCTGTCGTTGTTGTATATTAATTTCTTAATTATCAACTGCGGTTGACGTCCACTTAAAATAATTAAATTGGCGAACGAAAAAGCCCCGCAAACCAATAGGCATTTATTTCCGACAGCAGCACTTTTGCGACTTGTCAACCGCCAAAAAGCAGAGGCGCCAAATTTAATGCAATAGAAGGAAATTCATTTCCAAGAATCTAATTTCTCGATAGATCATTTTGATGTAAGATAAAAACTGAAACTCATTAAATGTATGGAGCTCTGCCATCTTTGAAAAGTGGTCTTTCAAATTGCAGAATCCGACAATCGCTATAACTAAGTTAATTGGTAACAGTTCTCCGTTTCCTGTAGCGGTAATTTTTATAAGTAGCCTTTCAACAATGCTTAATTTCTTAAAGGCTGAGATTTATTTTAATAACTTTCTGTAAAGGGTCTTTAAGTATTAATAGGAGGACCTTATACCATTTCGTTGCTGAAACTGAGGTTGGTGATACTCCTTTCAGTAATTAGGTTGTTGGTATCAGGCCTTTATCATGTGAATTATGTTTAAAAGTTATTAGGCTCGTTTTCTATTTATTTTTACAGAAGATTTCATTATTAAAGTTAAGATATTGTAGAAGATAATTCCAACAAGGAATATTTAACTCTAGTACTCAGTAGAATAATAAAGCGGTTATCTTAAACTAAATTTTGAGTAGTAATCCACAGATAAATTACAAAGCGCAGTGTAAAGAATTTGTTAAGATGTTGCTACTAATTTACTGCCTTGTGGTACATTGTAGAAATACTAAGACATTATTTTAATCAAAGTAAAAGATAAGTTTTGGGCGTATGACGGACAATTCTACCCTGTAAAAAAGAAAGCATCTTCTATCAAATCTGTCAGTAGGCTGACGGCCTTGTGCCAATGAAGATGTAGAAAGGATAAGTTATAAAAAATATTAGAAATAATGAATAGTGTGTATGTTAGAGCTAAAGTGCTGAAATGAGTTATTGAACAGATTATCTACGTATTGTACAGATTAACTAGTTTGAACCGTTAAAATACCAAAAATAGTTTCATTTTTCAAATTACCTGGATAATCTGCTTGACTCGCGGTTCAATGGCAACGTGCGTGGCTGGTGAGCATTAGGGCTCAGGTTTAATCCGCTGTCTGCTTGTTGTAGACACTGTTTCAAAAGGCGTGGAGAATTGACGGCCTTTGTGATGTTCCGCATCTTGCCAATTAGACAGATTACGTGGTAGGAGTTTTTTCGTGGCTTTTTCCCATACGATATGCAAATTCGGGGTAGTGTCCCAGAAATACTCCCTGAAGGAACTCCCTTCCTTCTTCAGCGACTCGAAGTCAGACTTTTACCTATGGGGGCTCCATCCCAAAAGAAGCTGCTACCTTTCCATCCATCCATGACTGCTCACTATGTGTCCGTCTTGCCCTGCTGAGACTGATGATTAGTTACAGAACAACAAAGACAACAATTGAACCCTTCTGTATTTTAGCTAAAAGTGTTTCAATTATGCCTCATATTCGCCACTGGTTCTGTAGTAATTTGATAATGATGAACTGGCATGAACTTGTTATAAATGTTTTAGTACACTAAAAACATATATAATTCAGTAAAAAAAATATAAATATTTGTTATAGTACAAAAACATATTTTTAAAATAATTGTTGTAAATGAATCAAAATAAATATCAAATGTGTTTGTTTGAATTTTATAAAGGTTTTTTCATGAAATGAATATTTTCACTGCATTCATTATAGAAGAGCCTAATGCCAAACCGGAAAATGGCGGTAGTTTATTCAAACAGATGGAACAAAACAAATCTTGAAGATGTTCATTTGCAACTAAAATTAATTTGCCGAAGAAGCTAATTGTCGATATCTAATAGTCTCATTGAAATCTCAGCATCCACAACTTCTCTGATCGCTGTTGTATATTAATTATCAACTGCGGTTGGCGTCCACTTAAAATAATTAAATTGGCGAACGAGTTTTAATTGCCTTTGAAAAAAAGTCGCCAACCAATAGGCATTTATTTGAGAAAGCAGCACTTTTACGACTTGTCAACCACCAAAAAAAGGAGATGCGCCAATTTTAATGCATTAGAAGAAAATTCATTTCCAAGAATCTAATTTCTCGATAGATCATTTTGATGTAAGATAAAACTGAAACTCATTAAAGGTATGGAGCTCTGCCATCTTTGAAAAGTGGTCTGAGTCTTTCAAATTGCAGAATCCGACAATAGCTATAACTAAGTTAAATGGTAACAGTTCTCCGCTTCCTGTAGCGGTAATTTTTATAAGTAGCCTTTCAACAATGCTTAATTTCTTAAAGGCTGAGATTTATTTTTAATAACTTTCTGTAAAGTTTCTTTAAGTATTGATAGTAGGACCTTATACCATTTCGTTGCTGAAACTGAGGTTGGTGATATTCCTTTCAGTAATTAGGGTTGTTAGTATCAGGCCTTTATCATGTGAATTATGTTTAAAGTTATTAGGCTCGTTTTCTATTTATTTTTTTACAGAAGATTTCATTATTAAATTTAAGATATTGCAGAAGATAATTCCAACAAGTAATATTTAATTCTAGTACTCAGTAGAATAATAAAGCGGTTATCTTAAATTAAATTTTGAGTAGTTATCCACAGATAAATTACAAAGCGCAGTGTAAAGAATTTGTTAAGATGTTGCTGCTAATTTACTGCCTTGTGATACATTGTAGAAATACTAAGACGAAATTATTTTAATCAAAGTAAAGATAAGTTTTGGGCGTATGACGGACAATTCTACCCTGTAAAAAGAAAAGCATCTTCTATCAAATCTGTCAGTAGGCAGACGGCCTAGCGCCAATGAAGATGTAGAATGGAGAAGAAATTATAAAAATATTAGAAATAATGAATAGTGTGTATGTTAGAGCTAAAGTGCTGAAATGAGTTATTGTATAGATTATCTACGTATTGTACAGATTAACTAGTTTGAACCGTTAAAATACCAAAAATGGGTTCATTTTCAAATTACCCGGATAATCTGCTTAACTCGCTGTTCAATGTCAACGTGCGTGGCTGGTGAGCATTAGGGCTCTGGTTTAATCCGCTGTCTGCTTGTTGTAGACACTGTTTCAAAAGGCGTGGAGATTTGACGGCCTTTGTGATGTTCCGCATCTTGCCAATTAAACAGATTACCTGGTAGGAGTTTTCGTGGTTTTTCCCATACGATATGCAAATTCGGGGTAGTGTCCCAGAAATGCTCCCTGAAGGAACTGCCCTCCTTCTTCAGCGACTCGAAGTCAGACTTTTTACCTATGGGGGCTCCATCCCAAAAGAAGCTGCTCACTTTCCATCCATCCATGACTGCTGACTATGTGTCCGTCTTGCCCTGCTGGAGACTAATGATTAGTTACACAACAACAATGACAACAATTGAACCCTTCTGTGTTTTAGCTATGTGCATTACAATTATTCCTCATATTCGGCCTGGTTCTGTGGTAATTTGATAATGATGAACTGGCATGAACTTGTTATAAATGTTTTAATACACTAAAAGCGTATATAATTGAATAAAAACAATATTAATAATATCGTTCATAGTACAAAAACATATTTTTAAAATGATTATTTGTTATAAGTAAATATCAAATTTGTTTGTTTGAATTGTATAAGTTTTCTCATGAAATGAATATTTTCACTGCATTCATTATAGAAGATCTTAATGCCAAACCGGAAAATGGCGGTATTTTTTATTCAAACAGGATGGAACAAAACAAATCTTGAAGATGTTTATTTGCAACTAAAATTAATTTGTCGAAGAAGCTAATTGTCGATATCTAATAGTCTCATTGAAATCTCAGTTTCCACAACTTCTATGATCTCAATTTCTTAATTATCAACTGCGGTTGGCGTCCACTTAAAATAATTAAATTATGAACGAGTTTTAATTGCCTTTGAAAAAAAAAAAAAGTCGCCAACCAATAAGCATTTATTTGAGAAAGCAGCTCTTTTACGACTTGTCAACCGCCAAAAGGAGAGGCGCCAAATTTAATGCAATAGAAGGAAATTCATTTCCAAGAATCTAATTTCTCGATAGATCATTTTGATGTAAGATAAAACTGAAACTCATTAAAGGTATGGAGCCCTTCCATCTTTGAAAAGTGGTCTGAGTCTTTCAAATTGCAGAATCCGACAATCGCTATAACTAAGTTAAATGGTAACTGCTCTCCGTATCCTGTAGCGGTAATTTTTATAAGTAGCCTTTCAACAATGCTTAATTTCTTAAGGGTTGAGATTTATTTTAATAACTTTCTATAAAGGTTCTTTAAGTATCGATAGGAGGACCTTATACCATTTCGTTGCTGAAACTGAGGTTGGTGATATTCCTTTCAGTAATTAGGGTTGTTAGTATCAGGCCTTTATCAAGTGAATTATGTTTGTAAATTATTAGGCTCGTTTTCTATTTATTTTTACAGAAGATTTCATTATTAAATTTAAGATATTGTAGAAGATAATTCCAACAAGCAATATTTAATTCTAGTACTCAGTAGAATAATAAAGCGGTTATCTTAAATTAAATTTTGAGTAGTAATCCACAGATAAATTACAAAAAAAGCGCAGTGTAAAGAATTTGTTAAGATGTTGCTACTAATTTACTGCCTTGTGATACATTGAAGAAATACTAAGACGAAATTATTTTAATCAAAGTAAAAGATAAGTTTTGGGCGTCTGACTGACAATCTACTCTGTAAAAAGAAAGCATCTTCAATCAAATCTGTCAGTAGGCAGACGGCCTTGCGCCAATGAAGATGTAGAAAGGATAAGTTATAAAAATATTAAAAAAAAAAATGAATAGTGTGTATGTTAGAGCTAAAGTGCTGAAATGAGTTATTGTACAGATTATCTAGGTATTGTACAGATTAACTAATTTGAACCGTTAAAATACCAAAAATGGTTTCATTTTTCAAATTACCCCGGATAATCTGCTTAACTCGCGGTTCAATGTCAACGTGCGTGGCTGGCGAGCATTAGGGCTCAGGTTTAATCCGCTGTCTGCTTGTTGTAGACACTGTTTCCAAAAGGCGTGGAAATTGACGGCCTTTGTGATGTTCCGCATCTTGCCAATTAGACAGATTACCTGGTAGGAGTTTTCGTGGTTTTTCCCATACGATATGCAAATTCGGGGTAGTGTTCAAGAAATGCTCCCTGAAGGAACTGCCCTCCTTCTTCAGCGACTCGAAGTCAGACTTTTACCTATGGGGGCTCCATCCCAAAAGAAGCTGCTCACTTTCCATCCATCCATGACTGCTCACTATGTGTCCGTCTTGCCCTGCTGAGACTGATGATTAGTTACACAACAACAATGACAACAATTGAACCCTTCTGTGTTTTAGCTATGTGCGTTACAATTATGCCTCACATTCGGCCTGGTTCTGTGGTAATTTGATAATGATGAACTGGCATGAACTTGTTATAAATGTTTTAGTACACTAAAAACGTATATAATTGAATAAAAACATTATTAATAATATCGTTCATAGTACAAAAACATATTTTTAAAATGATTATTTGTTATAAGTAAATATCAAATTTGTTTGTTTGAATTGTATAAGTTTTCTCATGAAATGAATATTTTCACTGCATTCATTATAGAAGAGCCTAATGCCAAACCGGAAAATGGCGGTATTTTATTCAAACAGGATGGAACAAAACAAATCTTGAAGATATTTATTTGCAACTGAAACTAATTTGTCGAAGACGCTAATTGTCGATATCTAATAGTCTCATTGAAATCTCAGCTTCCACAACTTCTCTGATCTCAATTTCATAATTATCAACTGTGGTTGGCGTCCACTTAAAATAATTAAATTGGCGAACGAGTTTTAATTGCCTTTGAAAAAAAAAGTCGCCAACCAATAAGCATTTATTTGAGAAAAGCAGCACTTTTACGACTTGTCAACCGCCAAAAAGGAGAGGCGCCAAATTTAATGCAATAGAAGGGAAATTCATTTCCAAGAATCTAATTTCTCGATAGATCATTTTGATGTAAGATAAAACTGAAACTCATTAAAGGTATGGAGCCCTGCCATCTTTGAAAAGTGGTCTGATCTTTCAAATTGCAGAATCCGACAATCGCTATAACTAAGTTAAATGGTAACTGCTCTCCGTATCCTGTAGTGGTAATTTTTATAAGTAGCCTTTCAACAATGCTTAATTTCTTAAAGGCTGAGATTTATTTTAATAACTCTGTTAAGGTTCTTTAAGTATTGATAGGAGGACCTTATACCATTTCGTTGCTGAAACTGAGGTTGATGATATTCCTTTCAGTAATTAGGGTTGTTAGTATCAGGCCTTTATCATTGAATTATGTTTGTAAGTTATTAGCATCGTTTTCTGTTTATTTTTACAGAACACTTCATTATTAAATTTAAGATATTGCAGAAGATAATTCTAATGGGCAGTATTTAATTTCTAGAATTCAGTGTTTGTAGAATAATAAATTAGTGGCTTAAATTAAATTTTGAATAGTAATCTGTATATAAATTACAAAGCACAGTGTAAATGATTTGTTAAGATGTTGCAGCTCAATACATTGAAGAAATACTAAGACAAAATTAAATTAATGTAAGTAAACGATAAGTTTAGGTCTTATAACTGAAAATCTTACCTTGTAAAAAGAAAACATCTCCTATCTCGAAATTTGCCAGTAGGCAGATGGCATAAGCCCCCTCATAGGGTTGTTGCGCTAATGAAGAAAAGGAGAAGAAATAATAAAATATAAAATATTAGAAATAATGTATAGTGAGCATGTCTTAGTTACAGTGCTGAAATCATTTTTTTCTACAGATTATGTAGGTAATGAGCAGATTAACTAGAGTGATTCATTAAAGTGGCATAAATTGTTTCATTTCTCAAATTACCAAGATAATCTGCCAGACTTGTGGCACAATGGCAACGTGTACCTCTGGTCAGCATCAGGGATGAGGTTCAATCCTCTGGCATCTTATTGTAGACACTGTTTCAAAAACGTGCAAACTCGATTGCGTTTATGATGTTCAGAATCTAGCCTTATTAGTCAGACTACCTTGTCGGAGTTTTCTGGTATTTCTGCCATATGATATGCAAATGCAGTGTAGTAAAAGTAGTAAAAATCCTCATTGAAAGCACAAACCTCCTTCTTCAGCGACATGAAGCCAAGTCAGATTTCTATATACAGCTACTCCATCACAATAGAAGCTGCCCTCTTTTCCGAGGTGTCCGTCCCGCACTGCCGAACACTGAGGATTAGCCATAACAAAATCAACAGAAACGAACCTTTCTGTATTTTAGTTATGTACTTTACAACTACGCCATATATTTGGTCTGGTACTGTTATAATATGATGATGATGATGAACTGATTTGAAATGGTATAATTGCATTTATACATCAAAAACATATATAATTCAATGAAAATAATACTGATAATATTTGTTAATGTTTAAAAACATGTTTTTCAAGCGAATATTTGAGGTAAATAAATATCAAATTAATTTTTTTGAATTAAATAAATGTTTTCTCATAAAATAAATATTTTCGTTGAATTCATTATTGAGCAAACTAATGCCAAATTGGTAAATAGTGGCATTTCATTCAACAAGATGAAACAAAACCAATATTGAAGATGTTTATTTGCAACTGAAATTAACTTTGAAGAAGAATAACTGTCGATATCATAGTCTCATTAAAATCTCAGCATCCACAAGTTCGCTGTCGCCGCTGAATCTCAATTTCTCAATTATCAACTGCGGTTGGCGTCCACTTAAAATAATTAAATTTGGGAACGAGTTTTAATTGTCTTTGTAAAAAAAAAACCGCCAACCAATAGGCATTTATTTCCGACAGCAGCACTTTTGCGGCTTGTCAACCGCCAAAAAGGAGAAAAGGAGGCGGACCGCCAAAAGCGCCAAATTGAATGCAATAGATGGAAATTCATTTCCAAGAATCTAATTTCTCGATAGATCATTTTGATGTAAGATAAAACTGAAACTCATTAAAAGTATGGAATCCTGCCGTGTTTGAAAAGTGGTCTGAGTCTTTCAAATTGCAGAATTCGACAATCGCTGTAACTAAGTTAAATGGTAACTGTTCTCCGTTTCCTGTAGCGGTAATTTTTATAAGTAGTCTTTCAACAAATGCTTAATTTCTTAAAGGCTGAGATTTATTTTAATTGCTTTCTGTAAAAGTTCTTTTAGTATTGATAGGAGGACCTTATACCATTTCGTTGCTGAAACTGAGGTCGGTAATATTCCTTTCAGTAATTAGGGTTGTTAGTATCAGGCCTTTATCATGTGAATTATGTTTGTAAGTTATTAACCTCGTTTTCTGTTTATTTTTACAGGACACTTCATTAATAAATTTAAGATATTGCTGAAGATAATTCTAACGAGTAGTATTTAATTCTAGAACTCAGTGTTTGTAGAATACTAAAATCGTTTCTTAAATTAAGCTTTGAATAGTAATCTGCAGTTAAATTACAAACCACTGCGTAAAGAATTTGTCAAGGTGTTACTGGTCATATACTGCTTTGTAATACATTGAAGAAAGATAAAACAAAATTAATCTAAATAGAGGGTAAGGTTTGGGCGCAGGGAAGCAATCCACACTGTAAAAATACAACTTCTCGTATCTTGAAATCTTCCAGTAGGCAGAAGGCATTGGCCACTACAGGGTTGTTACGCCAATGAAGAAAAAAAGATAAGTTATACAAAATTCATTATTTGAATAGTTTTTATGTTACAGCTAAAGGTCATTCTACAAATTATCTAGGTAATGCGCAGATTAACTAAAGTATCCAAAACGGTTTCATTTCTAAAATTACCCAGATAATCTGTCTGATAAATGACTCTATGTCAATGAGCGCCGCTGGTGAGCATTAGAACTACTACTACTAACCACACTACATCACTGTGTCTAGAGCTGAGTTGCCCCTTGTCAGTTTGGGAATGATGTGGGCGAGAAGAAGTGTGATTGGGCTCTATGACACTTTCCTATAGTTTGAGACCGGGACCTACGGCATAAAGTGGATTTCGAACCACTACTAACGTCCATGGCACCGCCGGGATTCGAACCCGATACCTGTGGAGCCGAGTGCCAGAGCGCTAGACACTCGGCCATTCAGGCCCACGAGCGTTAGGGTTGAAGTTCAATCAGCTGGTGGATCGTTGCAGAATTTATTTCAGAAATCGAGGAGACGCGATGTTGTTAACGGGTTACCTTTGTTAATTGCACATTACCTAGAGAAATTGTAGAATAACCCTTTAGCTGTAACATACACACTATTCATTATTTCTAATATCTTTAGAACTTATCCTTTCTGCTTTTTCATTGGTGTAACAACTCTATGGGGGTGCCAATCCCTTCTGAAAAGATTTAAAAAAATAGGAGACGTTTAAAATTTATCATCTACTTAGATTAAATTAATTCTGTCTTGGTATTTCTACAAATGTATCACAAGGCAGTATACGAGCTGCAACATCTTAACAAATTCTTTACACTGAGCTTTGTAATTTATCTGCGGATTACTATTCAAAACTTAATTTAAGACACTATTTTATTATTCTACAAACACTGAGTCTTGGAATTAAATACTACTCGTTAGAATTATCTTCTGCAATATCTTAAATTTAATAATGAAGTATTCTGTAAAAATAAAAAGAAAAGGAGGCTAATAACTTACAAACATAATTCACATGATAAAGGCCCTGATACTAACAACCCTAATTACTGAAAGGAATATCACCAACCTCAGTTTCAGCAACGAAATGGTATAAGGTCCTCCTATCAATACTTAAAGAACCTTTACAGAAAGTTATTAAAAATAAATCTCGGCCTTTTAGAAATTAAGCATTGTTGAAAGGCTACTTATAAAAATTACCGTTACAGGAAACGGAGAACAGTTACCATTCAACTAAGTTATAGCGATTGTCGGATTCTGCAATTTGGAAGACTCAGACCACTTTTAAAAGATGGCAGGGCTCCATACCTTTAATGAGTTTCAGTTTTATCTTACATCAAAATGATCTATCGAGAAATTAGATTCTTGGAAATGAATTTCCTTCTATTGCATTAAATTTGGCGCCTCTGCTTTTTGGCGGTTGTCAAAGCTCAAAAGTGCTGCTGTCCCAAATAAATGCCTATTGGTTGGCGTTTTTTTTTTACAAAGACAATTAAAACTCGTTCGCCAATTTAATTATTTTAAGTGGCCGCCAACCGTAGTTGATAATTAAGAAATTGAGATCCAACGGCGACAGAAAAATGTGAAGGCTGAGATTTTAATGAGACTATTAGATATCGACAATTAGATTCATCGGCAAAGTACTTTCAGTTGCAAATAAACATCTTCAATATTTGTTTTGTTCCATCTTGTTTGACTAAAATACCGCCCTTTACCAATTTGGCATTAAGCTCTTTTATAATGAATGCAGTGAAAATATTCATTTCATGAGAAAACTTTAATACAATTCAAACAAACTAATTTGATATTCATTATGATCCATTTACGTCAAATATACATTTGAAATCAATGTTTTTAAACAATAAAAAATATTAAAAATATTGCTTTGAATTATATATGTTTCGATATACAAAAGTAATTATAACAAGTTCCTGCTTGCAGCGGCAATGGATTGCAGAGAAACATGACCCTAAATTGAGTCAGTTGGAGTCATGCTAATGAAAACACAGTTGCAACACAGAATAAGAATAAAATAGTGAGCGCATAGTCGTTGCCACCCAGGAAACTTATAATCCGTCACGTGGTGTTTATCATTTGGAGCATTGTATTGTACCACTCTTCAAAGTTTGTGCAACCTGATGGCCAATAGGCTAGCGCTCTGACCTTTGGTACCACAGGCTCCAAGTTCGAATTCTGGAGGTGGCATGGATGTTTGAGAGGGGTTCGGAATCTATGTTAAACTGTAGGTCTCGTCTGTTTAGCCCTCGTGCGCAAGGTGACAGTAGAGCGACAAAACAAACCCAGACCTGAAAGTTTGTACAGGGACCATTTATTTACCCTGTATATATATATTATAAATTGAATAGTGTCTGTTTAATTTAAATAACAGTTTTCCTGCGCAATAAAAAAAAAAAGTTTACATAGTGTTAGTTAATTTTTGAAAAATAACTCTAGAGTAGAAATAGCTTCGAAAAAAAACATTCAAGATAATATAAAAAAAAATAAACTTTTTAAAATAAAACAAGCATATATTTTTATACATTGCACCGTTAAAAATATTATTGCAATTAGTGTTATAGTACATTACACTATTGTAAATATTACTGTCAATATAATGTTATAGAAAAATATTAGTACAAAGCTTAACACAAAGAACACAAAAAATTCTTTTTAATAATAACTCCATGGAGAAGAACATAAATATAAAGTAATGACTTAAGTATGAAAGGATGATAATAACTGCAGAGCTGACAGCCCTACTCTTAAAAAGAAAACATCTCATGATTCGGAATCTGCTTATAGGCAGACGGACTTGGCCTAAGAGGTTATGGACCTTATAGGGCAGTTGCGTCTTTGAAGAAATGAGGATAATAGATTGTAGATTATAGGATTGTAAGTATGAAATGTAATGTAATATGATAGCTAAATATGAGCGTAAGTATGATAACTGCAGAGTAATAAGGCGTAATATGAGTGTACGTAGAGTAATATGACTGTTAGTATGATAGGATAATATGGATGTAGAGCTGACATCCGTACCTAAAAAAGAAAGACATCTCATATTTCGGAGTCTGCCTGTAGGCAGATGGCCTTGTCCCACATTGTCTATATTATATTTTTAATCCATTAATGCACTCCATGAAGCATTCTTTGTTTTAGCACAAATCATTTACATGAACCAATATTTGTTCCCAAAACTAATTGTTTCTTACAAAAAATGGGTCAAAGAAACAGTAACGGATAATCTGTATTTTATTTCGACAGATATAAGAGCAGAGAAAACTATCATTTTCGTTTAGCAAGGACCTATGTCTATTGTCATTCGAAAATATAACTCCTTGTAGTATGTTCTTCTAAAATTGTCACCAGACCGATCGCCATTTCGTTCCACGCGTTGGTGGTTTGCTGAAACATCGTCCCACACAATTCTCACAACGGCCACTAAAAGCAGCGACAACTGCAAACTAATCCCAACATTTAATTTAGTCCCACTTTCAAGTCCCATATCCACTCACCGGAGAACATTATTGCGTTTATAACTGACAGTAATTAAGGCTCACATCGCACTGCAGCATTTTCTGCACTTGTAATCCCTTCCTCGAATGCCCACCCCTGCAGGTCTTGTTAAAGTATCCAATGGCAACCCTTCCGACGATATTTTAGTCTCTTCCAAGATTGGAGGGTGGGGAGGTTGCTTATTTAGATTCTCTAAATGGGGTTGCTGCCTCCCTAAATGAAACAAGTGGAAAACAGTGTTTAAAGAGGTATTTATGAGTTTAAAAGGTTTTGTGCACTCCCACCAGAAATGGCCAAGGGAAATGTTTCGTTTAAATGCTGTCTAATAATAGCGGCATGGTTAGTCTAATGGTAATCTGAAATTTTAACAGTATAGGCCTTTAAGGGCAAAGATTATCTGGTGTTGAAAAGAGTTGGGCTTTGTCTCCCTGTTGAAATTTTGGGATTTGTTGGATGTTGTTGTCGTTGTTGGGTTGTTTTTAAGTTGGACGTTTGGAAACGAGGAACGTTTGGGTTAAGATGTTTTGTTAGAATGAAGGAGTAACCATAACACTTTGTTTAATTTCCATGTAGCGAATGCTCATGTTAGAAAAATTTGGTGAAATGATTTTTAGGTTCCTTATGATGAATCGAAAGAAATTTCAAATCTTGTAGATTTATTTTGAATTATATAATTTCAGCTGCAAATGGCTGAAGAATTTTGGTAATAAAAATTTTATGTCATGGAATTTCAAATGGAAAAATATACAAATGAAAACATGAATGATTTTGAAACATTTAGTGTAATAATTCCTGAAAGATATTAAGGGCTAATCTTGGGTTGTTAGGGAAAGTGATTGATGAAAAAGACGCTACAACGCGGAAATTTATAATTTCTCTAAAGGGCCAGATATTATAAAGTTTATTTAGGTCAATAGATTATACAGGGTTAATCCTTTGTTTAGACTTGTAGTACCGATTGTTAGTCACTCAAACATCTGTCAAACAAATAAGCAACCTACTATTTTCATCCATTAATGCCCTTCACGAAGCATTCTATGATGTTGCACAAATCATTTTGATGAACCAATATTTGTACCCCAAAAAATAGTTTTTCTTACAAAAAGGGTCAAAGAAACAGTAACCGATTTTTTTACAGAAAGTGCTTTTATTCCGGCGGTTATAAGAGCAAAAAACTATTCAAACTCGTTTAGACAATAAAAATAACTTTTGCCATCGAAAAATGCATAAACTCCTTTGTAGTATGTTCTTCTGAAATCATCGTCCACACAATTCGCACAACGGCCCCATAGTGGGACAAGACCGTTTTTTACTGGAATGTTTAGAGACAGAAGATGTTTTTCTTCTTAAAAGGAGGGTTGTCAGTCCTACGACCAATGCTATACAGTCCTATTAGATAGGGACCTTCTCTTTAAAAGTGGATTTCGGTCTATGGCTTTGAAAAGGGTTGGGCCTTGTCTCCCTGTTGAAATTTTGGGATTTGTAAGATGTTGTCGTTGTTGGGTTATTTTAAGTTGAGCATTTGATAACGAGGCACGTTTGAGTTTAAATGTTTTAATCTGAAAGTATGGAAGAATAACCATGAAACTTTTGTTTAATTTACATGTAGGAATGCTGAAGAAGGAAAATTGGTGAAATGATTTTTCAGGTTCCTTTTGATGATTCGATAGATATTTCAAAACTTGATGATATAATTTGAAATATAATTTTAAGTTGCAAATGCCTAATTTTGAATAAAAAGTTTATGGTATGGAAGTAAAGAAAACTACAAAAATATGAAACATTTATTGAAGAAAGATTTTAAGGATAAAAATTTAGAAAAAGTGTTAATATTAAGAAAAAATTTTTACGGAATGAAATTAAATACATAAAGCTATGTCGAAATTTAATAAGTATATATCTTTGTGTTATGACTTATGGAATTATATAATATTATACTTTCAAATACAGAATCAACATACTACACTTTTACATCCATTAATGCACTCCATGAAGCATTCTTTGTATTTGTTGCAAATCATTTTGATGAACCAATTTTTGTACCCAAAACAATGTTTCTTTCTGAAAAGTTCAAAGAAAAAGTAACTGGTTGTTTTGTACGTTAGTCTAATGTTTATAAGAACATAAAAACTATCCGCTTTCTTTAGCAAGGACAATAAAAGCTCCTTTTATGTGGAAAATATATAAACTCCTTTGTAGCATGTTCTTCTAAAATCGCCATGCAAATGATTCGCGACTGCATTCCACGCGTTGGTGGTTTGTTGAAACATCGTCCCCCACAATTCTCACAACGGCCACTAAAAGCAGCGACAACTGCAAACTAATATCCCTCTTTAATCCCAACATTTAATTTAGTCCCACTTTCAAGTCCCATAACCACTCACCGGAGAGCATTATTGCGTTTATAACAGACAGTAATTAAGGCCTGCAGCACACTGCAGCATTTTCACACTTTTAATCCCTTCCTCCGAATACCCACCCCCCCTTGTAAAGTATCCAATGGCAACCCTCCCGACAATATTTTAGTCTCTTCTAAAATTGGGGGAAAAGTTGCTTATTTAGACTCTCTAAATGGGGTTGCTTGCATCCCCTAAATGAAACAAGTGGAAAACGGTGTTTAAAGAGGTATTTATGAGATTAAAAGGCTCTGTGCACTCCCACCAGAAATGGACAGGGAAATGTTTCGTTTAAATGATGTCTAATAATAGCGGCATGATAAGTCTAATGGTAATCTGAAATTTTAACGGTATTTGCCTTTAAGGGGCAAAGATTATCTGGCGTTGAAAATTGTGGGGCTCTGTCTCCATGTTGAAATTTTGGGATTTGTAGGATGTTGTTGTCGTTGTTGAGTTGTTTTAAGTTGAACATCTGAAAGCGACGCACGTTTGAGCTAAGATGCTTTAATCTGAAGAATGAAGGGTAGCCATAAAACTTTGTTTAATTTGCATTGAGGCTAGAGAAAATTGGTGAAATGATTTTTTTAGGTTCCTTATGATGAATCGAATGATATTTCAAAAGTTTGATGTTTTAATTTGAAATATATAATTTCAGCCTCAAATACCTGAAGAATTTTGGTAATAAAAATTTTATGCCATTTAATTTTAACCAGAAAACTATACAAAGGAAAACATACATGATTTTGAAACATTTAGTGCAATAATCCCGGAAGATATTAAGGGCTATTCTTTTAGGTGTTAAGGAAAGTGCTTATTAGAGAAGGGGTGCAGCGCAGAATTTATAAATGCTATAAAACAAAGATATTATAAAGTTTATTTAAATCATTAGATTATACAGGATTATTCCTGTATTTAGACCTGTGACATCGACTGCTAGACACTTAACCATCAGACCCAAACACATAAGCCACCTAATATATTTTTCATCCATTAATTCCCTTCACGAAGCATTCTCTGCTGTTGCACAAATCATTTTGATGAACCAATATTTGTACCCCAAAAATAGATTTCTTACAAAAGAGGGTCAAAGAAACAGTAAACGGAGGAATTGTGCTTCATTCCTGTGGTTATAAGAGCAGACACCATTCAATCTCGTTTAGCAAGGACGATAAAAATATCTTTTGCCATTGAAAATATATAAACTGCTTTGTGGTATTTTCTTTTAAAATCATCCATCTGATGATTCGCCACTGTGTTACATGCGTTGCTGGTTTGCTGAAACATCGTCCCACAATTCGCACAACACTCCCATGGTGGCCCAAGTCCGTTTGATTACGGGAAGGTTTCGAGACAGAAGATGATTTTCTTTTTAAAGGGTAGGGCTGTCATTCCTGCGACCAACGCTGTACAGTCATATTAGATCGGGACCTCCTTTTTGAAGTGTATTTCGATCTATGGAGCAGCCGAATGTCGAAGTCATAACCAGTGGCACCGATTCTTAGTCACTCCGCCATAGGCCTACTATACTTTTCTTCCATTAATGTACTTCACAAATAATTTTGATGAATCAATGTTTGTACAGAAATCAATGCTTATACCAAATTGTTTCCTTACAAAAAAAAATTCGAAGAAACAGTAATGGTTGATTTGTACTTTATTCTGGCGGTTTTAAGAGCAGAAAACTAACAATTTTCCTTCAGCAAGGTCAATAAAAATGTCTATTGTCCTGTGATAATACATAAATTTCTTTGTAGTAACTTCTTCGAAAATCATCATTAGATGATTATATTTTTCATCCATTAAGATACTCCACGAAGCATTCTCTGCTGTTGCGCAAATCATTTTGATAAGCCAATATTTGTACCCCAAAAAATAGTTTTCTGACAAAAAAGAGTTAAAGAAACATGAGCAGATTATCTTTACTTTATTGAAGTGGTTATAAGAGTAGAAAACTAAACATTTTTGTTTATCAATGACAATAAAATGTCCTTTACTATGTTGAAATATATAAACTCTTTTGTAGCATGTTCTAAAATCGTCACCAGATGATTCGCCACTGTGTTCCATGCGTTGGGTGTTTGGTGCAACATACATGATTTTGAAACATTTATTGTGATAGTTTCGGAAGATTTTAAGGGCTATTATTGGACGTCTTAGGAAAAGAGTTAGTTAGAGAAGACGGTACAACGTAGAAATTTATAAATGCTATAAAAATAAAGATATTATAAAGTATATTTAGATTAATACATTATATTGGGCTGTTCATGTATTTAGATCTGCGGCACCGATTTTTAGTCACACAACCATCAGGACCAAACACATAAGCAACCTACTATATTTTTCATCCATTAATACACTCCACGAAGCATTCTCTGCTGTTGCACATATCATTTTGATGAACCAATATTTGTACCCAAAAAATTGTTTTGTTACAAACAAATTTCAAAGAAACAGTAATGGATGATTTGTACTTCATTCCACGGTTATAAGAGCTGAAAAAATTATTAATTTTCGTTTCTTCTTCATTGGCGCAACAGCCTCATGGTGAGTCAAGACCGACTGCCTTCTAGGATATTTCGAAACAAGGATTCTTCTTCTGGGATATTTCGTTTTTTACTGCAAAGTGTTGACAGCCCTACGACCAACGTTCTACAGTCCTATTAGACCGAAACCTACGGTTTAAAGTGGATTCCGAACCACTACAATAATCTAAGGCACACCGGGAGATGAACAGATCTGTGGCACAGATTGTTAGTCACTCAGTCATCAGGCCCAAATACATAAGAAAGCCCACTATATTTTTCTTTCATTAATGTACTTCAAGAAACATTCTTTATTTTTGCCCAAATCATTTTGATGAACCAATGTTTGTACAAGAAATAAATTGTTTTCTTACAAAAAAAGGAGTCAAAGAAACAATAATGGAGGATTTGTATTTTATTCAAGCTATTATAAGGGCAGAAAAAAATAGTCATTTTCGTTTCTCAATTATAATAAAATGTCATTTACTATCTGGTTATACATAAAGTCCTTTGTAGTATGTTCTTTGAAAATCATCATTCAGATGATTCGCCACTGTGTTCCACGCGTTGGTGGTTTGCTGAAACATCGTCGAACGCATTGTCACAGCGGCCCCTAAAAGCAGCGACAACTGCAAACTAATATCCCTCTTTAATCCCAACATTTAATTTAGTACCACTTTCAAGTCCCATATCCACTCACCGGAGAGCATTATTGCGTTTATAACTGACAGTAATTAAGGCATGCAGCACACTGCAGCATTTTCTACTTTTAATCCCTTCCTCCGAAATGCCCACCCCTTGTAAAGTATCCAATGGCAATTCTGCCGACAATATTTTAGTCTCTTCTCAAGATTGCGGGGGGGGGAAGGTTGCTTATTTAGCTTCTTTAATGGGGTTGCCTGCCTCCCCTAAATGGAACAAGTGGAAAACGGTGTTTAAAGAGGTATTTATGAGTTCAAAAGGCTCTGTGCACTTCCATCAGAAATGGCCAAGGGAAATGTTTCGTTTAAATGATGTCTAATAATAGCACCATGATAAGCCTAATGGTAATCTAAAATTTTAATGGTATTTGCCTTTAAGGGACAAAGATTATCTGGCGTTGAAAAGGGTTGGGCTTTGTCTCACTGTTGAAATTTTGGGATTTGTTGGATGTTGTTGTTGTTTGGTTGTTTTAAATTGGACATTTGAAAACAAGGCATGTTTGAGTTAAGATGTGTTAATCTGAAGAAAGGAAGAGTAACCATAAAACTTTGGTTAATTTGCAATGAGGTTAGAGGAAATCAGTGAAATGATTTACACTTTCCTTATAATGAATCAAAAGACATTTCAAAGCTTGGTGATATATTTTTGGTTATATAATTTCATCTGCAGATGTCTGAAGAATTTCGGTAATAAAATTTTTTTGGCATGGAAATTAAACATATAAAGCTATAGACATTTAGAAAGTATATGACATATTTATGCCGTATTCTTACTAAATGAAATTATTGCATGGAATTAAATATATAAAGCTATTGAAAATTAGTATGTATATGTCATGTTTATGGTATGGAATTAAATATATAAAGGCTATAGAAATTCAGTAAAGATATTATTCAAATGTAGTACAGGATCTTGAAACATGCTGGGTTGTTAAGTAGAACACTTGAAAACGGGGCACGTTTGAGTTAAGATGTTTTAATTTGACGTATGAAAGAGAAACCATAAAATGTTGTTTAATGGCATGCAGCAAATGTTAGGTTAGTGAAAATTGGTGAAATGATTTTTAGGTTACTTTTGTTGAATCGGAAGACAATTCAAAACTTGCTGATATGTTTTGAACTTTAATTTCAGTTGCAATTGCCCGAAGAATCCTGGAAATAAAGATTTTATGACATGAAATTAAATATTTAAAGCTATAGAAATTTAGTAACTGTATAACATGTTTATGGCATAGAATTAAATACATAAAACTACAGAGATTAAGTATGTATATACTACGTGTATGGTATGGAAATAAATATATAAAGCTATGGAAATTATGTAAGTATATGGTATGTTTATGGCATGGAATTAAATATATAAAAGCTATAGAAATTAGGTAAAGATATTATTTAATTCAAGTACAGGATTTTGAAACATGCTGGGTTGTTAAGTTGAATATTTGAAAACGTTTGAGTTAAAATGTTTTAATCTGAACAATAGAAGAGCAACCATAAAACTTTTTTAATTTGCATGTAGCGATTGTTGAGGTTAGAGAAAATTTGTGGAATGATTTTTAGGTTCCTTATGATGAATCGACAGACATTTAAAAGCTTGTAGATATATTTTGAATATTAATTTCAGTCGCAAATGCCTGTAGAATTTTGATAATAAAAATTTTATGCCAAGGAATTTTAAACGAACAACCACACAAATGAAAACATATATGATTTTGAAACGTTTATTGTGATAATTTCGAAAGATTTTAAGGACTATTCTTGGTGTGTTAGGAAAAGTGTTAATTAGAGAAAAGGTACAACGCAGAAATTTATAAATGCTACAAAAACCCAGGTATTATAGAGTTTATTTTGATCAAATTATACTGAGCTGCTCCAGCATTTAAACCTGGGACACTGATTGTAAATCATTATACCATCAGGCCCAAATACATAAGCAATCTACTATACTTTTCTTCCATTCATGTATTCCATGAAGCATTCTTTTGTATTTGTCCAAATCATTTTGATGAACCAATATTTGTACCCAAAACAATTTGCTTACACAAAAATTCAAACAAACATTACGGATGATTTGTATTTTATTCAGGCGGTTTTAGTTAGAAAAGGGTTGACCCTCGCTAAGCAAGGACAATAAAAATATTTTTTGCCATTGGAAGATATATAAACCCTTTGTAGTGACTTCTTCTAAAATCATCATCAGAAGATTATATTTTTTATCCACGAAGTTAATTCAAGAAATATTCTTTGTATTTGCTCAATCATTTTGACGAACAAATATTTGTACCCAAAACAATTTGCTTACAAAAAAGTCAAAGAAACAACACGGTTGTTTTGTACTTTATTCTAATGTTTATAAGAGCAAAAAACTATTGATTTTTGTTTCACAAGGACAATAAAATGTCCTTTATATGTGACAAAGCATTAACTCCTTTGTAGCATGTTCATCTAAAATCGCCATCCAGATGTTTCGCCACGGTGTTCCACGCATTGGTGGTTTGCTGAAACATCGTCCCCCACAATTCTTACAACGGCCACTAAAAGCAGCGACAACTGTTAACTAATATCCCTCTTTAATCCCAACATTTAATTTAGTCCCACTTTCAAGTCCTATATCCACTCACCGGAGAGCATTATTGCGTTTATAACTCACAGTAATTAAGGCCTGCATCGCACTGCAGCATTTTCTACACTCGTAATCCCTGCCTCCGAATGCCCACACCCCCTGCAGGTCTTGTTAAAGTATCCAATGGCAACCCTCCCGACGATATTTTTAGTCTCTTCTAAGATTGGGGGGGGGGATTGCTTATTTAGATCTCTAAATGGGGTTGCTTGGCTCCCCTAAATGAAACAAGTGGAAAACGGTGTTTAAATAGGTATTTATGAGTTTAAAAGGCTTTGCGCACTCCCTCCAGAAATGGCCAAGGGAAATGTTTCGTTTAAATGATGTCTAATAATAGCGGCATGATAAGTCTAATGGTAATCTGAAATTTTAACGGTATTTGCCTTTAAGGGGCAAAGATTATCTGGCGTTGAAAAGGGTTGGGCTTTGTCTCCCCCGTTGAAATTTTGGGATTTGTTGGATGTTATTGTTGGGTTGTTTAGAGTTGAACATTTGGAAACGAGGCACGTTTGAGTTAAGATACTTTAAACTGAAGCACAGAAGAATAGCCATACAACTTGTTTAATTTGCATGTAGAGAAAATTGGTGAAAGGATTTTTTGGTTCCTTGTAATGAAGGAGAGACATTTCGAAGATTGATAATATATTTTGAATTATATAATTTCAGTTGCAGTTACCTGAAGAATTAGGGAAATAAGAACTTTATATCATGGGATTAAATATGTAAATTATAGAAATGAAAAAACATACATGATTTTCAGGCATTTATTGTAATATTTTCGGACGATTTTGAAGGCTGTTCTTGGAGATGTTAAGGAAAGTGATTGTTGGAGAAGACGGTACAAAAAAACCCGCAGAAACCAGTTTTAAAAACCCAGATATTATAAAGTTTATTCAGAATTAAAGTTTATTAAAGTTTATTATGTGAATTATTAAAGTTTATTTAGATCAATAGATTAAACTGGGTTGATCATGTATTTAGAACGAATTATTTAAATCTTGTAAAAAGGCCCGTTTTAGCCAAGCCACAGGACAAAGAGGAAAAGGACGTCCCAAATGGCGATGGATAGACAACATTTTGCTGTACTAAGGTCAAGAATTTGAGGACTATTGTCACCCAGAGGAATGCACGGAAATCTCTTCAAAGGAAAAACCTTGGTGCACCCTAGGCCAGGGGTCGGCAACCTCAGGCTCGCGAGCCACATGCGGCTCTTTGATGTGAAGCTGCGGCTCTTAGTTCCATACGCAAATATTATTTATTTTATCAAAAAAAAAAAAAAAGACATTTAAAAATCGTTTAAACATGCATGTACGTAATGCATCAAAAGTAGACAACTTTAAAAGAAATGCCGCGAGTTGAGGCACTTATATTCGACGCATGGAATAGTCTTCCAGATTGTTACAGTGACGTTAAGAAGTTGGCATTTGGAGTGCTGACTATCTTCGGATCAACATATTCGTGCGGAGCATGCGTTCTCTTTGCATGAATATAATTAAAATTAAAGTAAGATGCCAACTAACAAATGAAAATTTAGAGTCGTGTTTGAAACTTAAACAACAAGTTATAAGACGAATTTATCCAAACTTTCTAAAATCATGCAAAGCCAACGCTCCCTTTGAATTTGTTTGCTCAATTGTTTCTTATTGAAGTACAAGTTAGTGTTGTAAGTAAATGTTTATTTGTTTTACTTAAATAATAAGTAATTATCTAATAATGCCATATATATATATTATCTAATTTGTTGTGAAAAACACTACTAATATATGAATAAATAGATATTTTTCTTATGAATAAATAGATTAGGTTTTTTGTATCAAAAAAAAAACTTTATTTATGCGAGTACTATTTATTGTTGTCAAGAAAAGATTTTGTGGCTCTTTAAAATCCTTGAAATGTTGTAAATTGTAATTTTTGACTCTTCCGACTCAAAAGGTTGCCGACCCCTGCCCTAGGCTGTAGTGCTATTGATGATGATGATGATGCTATTCTAATAATTTACCCTTAAGCTTTTTTACTCACCATCACAAAGCATTTAAATTCAATAAGAAATTATTTGAAGAATTATTTTGAAATTATCTGAAGAATTATTTTGAAATTATTTCCAATATTTCTCAAGTTTTAAATTTTCCCTTTATAAAAGTAAGCTGTTTTTCATTTTATGCTAAGAATGTTTATAAAATGAATAACAATGACAAGTAAACGCAAATTGAACAACTGTATAAACTGTGCAGTAACATGATTAAAGAACAACAGATGGCATTATTTAACATAAACTAAATTTTTTCCTTTAAATTCAATAGTGAGAATAGGAAGAAAAAAACTGCGATTAGTTGCTAAGTTTACATATAAAGCAGTATCGTGTTTATCAATGGTCAGGATCATCTTTAATACGAGAATCCTATCCTTTCCTGAATGGATTATGTTGACATGAAGTTTTTTAGGGCATCCTTAAATTAATTACTCTTTTTGCATTACCTTGTTTAATGATTTCCAGCCATGAAAAGTCAGTTTGTTTTTAAATGACCTGCGTTATTTCCTTATATATACGGAAATATCGCATATGGGCGAAGGCCAATGAGTAATTACAAAAAGACACTGACAATCAAAGACCCCTTTAGAAGAAACTTCAATTAGAAATTAGATTTCATTGTATTTATATATAGAGGCCATTTGAATTGCATTTACCCAGATTTACCCACATAGACACAGTGAATTTATAAAATGACCTTATTTCAGTTAAATACACTGGACATTCGCCAAGTGTCTCTTCAACTAAAGGATCCCTTTTTTTTCCATCGTTTATATTTGCATAATGGTTTAGATCTTTGCATTTTTTCTCAGTATTCAAGTACGTTGTTAAGTTTACCTAGTATACAGCTGGTATATAATTATGGCATAAGATTCAGTGCTTTTTTACCCCACTTTTGAATACCACGAACCTTCCACCAATAAAGAATCAAAGAAGGACACTGTTTTCTAGGTATACTTTTAGGCGTAATTGTCTCGCATTTGTACGTCGTACGGGTGAAAGGCCAATATAAAAAAATCTCACAGTTTGACTATCCCTGTCTAAATCTTCATCGAATCTCAAAGATTCTGAATGGCATTGACTGCAATGGGTTTTAGTGTCTGTCATAAACCAAGCATTCAACCACAGCTTAGTAACAATAAAAATTATTGTACGTAAAATAACAAATTTATTTTATGTAAAATAACATTAAATTTATTGTACATAAAATTTACATTATAAAATATAAAATTTATTGTGCAACATAAATGACACATGTAAGCTATTATTTACATAAAAAAAAAAAACACAAGACATAAATATCAACAGCATTCTTTACATGGAATCATGGCACGACCTCCACACACTAACCGGAAAGCGTCTGTCTCTCTCGTCCACATCCAAACTGAGACGCTCACCACAGGTTCTACGGGTTAATTCGTCTAACAGTAAGGAGACTGAAGTCAGTAGTTGTTCGGCAATAAAAGCAAGCTAGAAATTTCTGTAGGCGTTTCGGCATTAACTCATGTCATAATTGCTACGCATATTAGAACTACGCCAGTCAGACAGGGTACTGCTAATTTCTGCGCATATTGTGCAGACATTTTTTTAAGGCTAAAAGGTAAGGTTTTTAATTTGCTATCTTTTATGTATGTATTTTATTTGCTATCTTTTATTTGTATCTTTTATGTATCTTTTATACATGTTCTTTTTCCATTCATAAAAAAACAAACGGAAAATTTATATTATTTAAAAAAATTAAGTAGTTAATTATTTAAATTAATAATAAAAACTATATATCTTTAATGTTTCAATATTAATTTAGCATTTACTCATAGAATGGAATATAAATATTCTCGCATTTTCCTTTTCAATTTAATCATACAAACTAAATATAAGAAAAATATTATATTTCTAAAGTAATCTTAGCATTATTATAAATTAATCTGAAATATGTTAATTTTATCTGAGATATGCTCTTATATGCTCATATTATCAAGATAATTTACATAAAAATATCATCATATATTAAAATATTCATGTGTTCATCATCATTTCTATTTTTTAAAACAAATTTATTCATTTCAAATTCTGCCATTATGTAGAGACAACATAATATTTTGTTCATATAAGAAATTTAACTGTCTGGAATAAACTGTAACTGCAATTTAGAGAAAATTGATTTCTTTGTCTTTTTGATTATTAAATTTCCTTGTTATCATCCGATTTGAAATTCGACAGCACAATATATTTTGTCGTTTCGAAATGCACATAATTTTATATGCGAGAATATTCTAGACACGCTTTTTTATCATATTTATGAGGAAATATCATTGTTTTGCTCAGATAATATTGGAAAACAATTTTTAAAAACGAATATTGATGTTCTGATTGTCTTTAAGAAAGTACAAAATGGACACACTTGCTGTACTCCGTTCAATAATGTTATTTTCGATTTTTTTTTTTTGTTATGTTTATTTTTTCCGCGATTCGCATAATATTCTCGCATATTAAGATAAAAGTCAATATGAAAAATATCGAAAAGTAATCAAAACATTGCATAATTTATGCAATAGTTCAATACTGACTCGTTATATGTTTGTTTAAATGAATAAAAGTTATTCAAGGCTACTCATTTATGCACGCATGGATTAGGGGAAAATTGCTTTTCAGCTCCATTGATCAGCGTTGCCATTTGTTCAGTCATAAATAAATATTTATTTTAATTTTCTAGAGGATTAAAATATAATCTAAGAGGATAAAATGAGATTTAGACAATAGAAACATAATTTAGGATGATAAATATAATTTATTAATTAAATATAATTTAAAAAGATAATTAATATGTAATTAATATCAAATATAATATGCAATTAATTATATAATTAAATATGGTTTTTTTATTAAAATAATTATAACAATATATTTAATTAATATATTATATAAATTATATTTATATAATAATATAATAAAATTTAAATGAATAATGATTTAAAATAATTTATAAAATTATAATTTAAAAATATAGTTATTAATTATTTAAATTAAAAATTTTATAATTTTAATCTTCTTTTATACTACAGCAAGTTTAGTATGGATATAAAATAAATAAAAATCTTTATGAGGTGAAATTAAAATCTAAAAAGTTATTTGAAAAAAAAAAAAAAAATCAGCCGTTAAATTCTAAATCTCTAATAATTTAATTATATATAAATGAGCATCTAAACTGTTTAAAAAAGCAAGTCTCGTTCCTCATTTCCTGATGCATAAATAGTTTTCATCATTATTATAAACTAATGATTATTATATATAATAATTTCATTATGTATAAATGAGCCTTTAAACTATTTTCAAAGAAACAAAGATACATACTTATCCTTTCCTGATACATAAACAGTTTTCATCATTATTATAAACTAATGATTACTATATCTAATAATTTCATTATGTATAAATGAGCATCTAAACTATTTTCAAAGAAAGAAAGATACATAATTATCCTTTCCTGATACATAAATAGTTTTCATCATTATTATAAGATGATGATAATTATCTACAATAATTTCATTATATATAAATAAGAATTTAAACAGTTTTCAAAGGAATAAATGCATATACTCCTCATTTCCTGATACATAAATATTTTTCATCATTATTATAAACTGATGAAATTTCTGTCAATATTGTCAAAATCTTTACAAGGCTTGTAACATTTTTTTAAAAAATAATTATGGCTCATATTTTAGCTTAAGTAAAAATTTTATTTATCGATAAATAATATAATAGTTTTATAATAACCTAATTTAATTGGGTTTTAATTTTGCAGAAAATAAAATAAAGATCAGACAATAAAAAAGGCATACATTAACTTTAAACAATGAAGAACTTTTAATGAAAAATTAAACGATAAAAAGGATATTAAATACGAATCACGAACCTCGAACCACGAACAAAAATAAAAAAACAACAACAATAGAAACAGTAGAAACAATAGAAACAGATATTTACTTATTAAAACAAAGTAAGTAATCGGCTGATAAAAGTTACCCATACAATTTAGAATTTATTATAAGTACAAAATACGTAATAGCATTCTTAAAAAATAAACATTAAAAAATGTAGAATTCCCAAAGATTTTCTTTTCTTGAAAAATCTCATTTTCATTTTGAAATAAAATTCTCTTTGCTTTCACCAGACGATCTTGATAGAAAAAATTTTTACTTTATTTATTATTTATTCATATAATTATTAGCAAAGTGAAAGAAATTTAAATAAATATTATGCATAAAATAGCTCGTAAAAAGTAATCATCTTGGCTGATAAACAAGTTACCCATACAATTTAGAATTTATTATAAGTACAAAATTCGTAATAGCAATATTAAAAAATAAACAATAAAAATGTGGAATTCCAAACGATTTTCTTTTCATGAAAAATCTCATTTTCACTTTAAAATAAAATTCTCTTTGCTTTCACCAGACGATCTTGTAGAAAAATTTTACTTTATTTATTATTTATTTACATAATTATTAGCAAGTGGAAGAAATTTAAATAAATATTATGCAAAAAATGGCTCATAAAAGTAATCATCCTGGCTGATAAACAAGTTACCCATACAATTTATAATTTATTATAAGTGCAAAATACGTAATAACAAAAATAAACAATAAAAAAATGTGGAATTCCAAACGATTTTCTTTTTTATGAAAAATCTCATTTTCACTTTAAAATAAAAATTCTCTTTGCTTTCACCAGACGATCTTGTAAAAAAATTTTACTTTATTTATTATTTATTTACATAATTATTAGCAAGTGGAAGAAATTTAAATAAATATTATGCAAAAAATAGCTCGTAAAAGTAATCATCTTGGCTGATAAACAAGTTACCCATACAATTTAGAATTTATTATAAGTACAAAATACGTAATAACAAAAAATAAACAATAAAAAATGTGGAATTCCAAACGATTTTCTTTTCATGAAAAATCTCATTTTCACTTTAAAATAAAAATTCTCTTTGCTTTCACCAGACGATCTTGTAGAAAAATTTTACTTTATTTATTATTTATTTACATAATTATTAGCAAGTGGAAAAAATTTAAATAAATATTATGCAAAAAATAGCTCATAAAAGTAATCATCCTGGCTGATAAACAAGTTACCCATACAATTTATAATTTATTATAAGTGCAAAATACGTAATAACAAAAATAAACAATAAAAAATGTGGAATTCCAAACGATTTTCTTTTCATGAAAAATCTCATTTTCACTTTAAAATAAAATTCTCTTTGCTTTCACCAGACGATCTTGTAGAAAAATTTTACTTTATTTATTATTTATTTACATAATTATTAGCAAGTGGAAGAAATTTAAATAAATATTATGCAAAAATAGCTCATAAAAGTAATCATCCTGGCTGATAAACAAGTTACCCATACAATTTATAATTTATTATAAGTGCAAAATACGTAATAACAAAAATAAACAATAAAAAATGTGGAATTCCAAACGATTTTCTTTTCATGAAAAATCTCATTTTCACTTTAAAATAAAATTCTCTTTGCTTTCACCAGACGATCTTGTAAAAATTTTACTTTATTTATTATTTATTTACATAATTATTAGCAAGTGGAAGAAATTTAAATAAATATTATGCAAAAATAGCTCGTAAAAGTAATCATCTTGGCTGATAAACAAGTTACCCATACAATTTAGAATTTATTATAAGTACAAAATACGTAATAACAAAAATAAACAATAAAAATGTGGAATTCCAAACGATTTTCTTTTCATGAAAAATCTCATTTTCACTTTAAAATAAAATTCTCTTTGCTTTCACCAGACGATCTTGTAGAAAAATTTTACTTTATTTATTATTTATTTACATAATTATTAACAAGTGGAAGAAATTTAAATAAATATTATGCAAAAAATAGCTCATAAAAGTAATCATCCTGGCTGATAAACAAGTTACCCATACAATTTATAATTTATTATAAGTGCAAAATACGTAATAACAAAAATAAACAATAAAAAATGTGGAATTCCAAACGATTTTCTTTTCATGAAAAATCTCATTTTCACTTTAAAATAAAATTCTCTTTGCTTTCACCAGACGATCTTGTAGAAAAATTTTACTTTATTTATTATTTATTTACATAATTATTAGCAAGTGGAAGAAATTTAAATAAATATTATGCAAAAAATAGCTCATAAAAGTAATCATCCTGGCTGATAAACAAGTTACCCATACAATTTATAATTTATTATAAGTGCAAAATACGTAATAACAAAAATAAACAATAAAAAATGTGGAATTCCAAACGATTTTCTTTTCATGAAAAATCTCATTTTCACTTTAAAATAAAATTCTCTTTGCTTTCACCAGACGATCTTGTAAAAAAATTTTACTTTATTTATTATTTATTTACATAATTATTAGCAAGTGGAAGAAATTTAAATAAATATTATGCAAAAAATAGCTCGTAAAAGTAATCATCTTGGCTGATAAACAAGTTACCCATACAATTTAGAATTTATTATAAGTACAAAATACGTAATAACAAAAATAAACAATAAAAAATGTGGAATTCCAAACGATTTTCTTTTCATGAAAAATCTCATTTTCACTTTAAAATAAAATTCTCTTTGCTTTCACCAGACGATCTTGTAGAAAAATTTTACTTTATTTATTATTTATTTACATAATTATTAGCAAGTGGAAGAAATTTAAATAAATATTATGCAAAAAATAGCTCGTAAAAGTAATCATCTTGGCTGATAAACAAGTTACCCATACAATTTAGAATTTATTATAAGTACAAAATACGTAATAACAATGTTAAAAAATAAACAATAAAAAATGTGGAATTCCAAACGATTTTCTTTTCATGAAAAATCTCATTTTCACTTTAAAATAAAATTCTCTTTGCTTTCACCAGACGATCTTGTAGAAAAATTTTACTTTATTTATTATTTATTTATATAATTATAAGCAAGTGAAAGAAATTTAAATAAATACTATGCATAAAATAGCTCGTGAAAGAAATTTTAAATATGCATAAAAAAAAAGCTTGTGAAAAAAATTAAAGAAATAAACTAATCAGAAATGTTGAAAGTGGTCAATGAAATGAATGAACACGAAAAAAAGTGATTAAGAAAACGAATACCCTTTCTCCTCAAAATAATACTCTTAATTTTATGGGTAATAAGGTTATTTAAATATGGCGTCAGTTTAAATTCTTCATTGTCGTGCAGATGAATTAAATGCTAGTTTCAAAGCACAATTTACTATCAACAGTTAAAATTTTTATTTAATTTAATTGTATAGGACTAAATTTTTTTTTAAATGATTATCAGATGAATAATAGATGTTAAATATGAATTACCAACACGAACAGAAATAGCAATATGTAAAGAGCCTGTGATGTCATTTCATATTTGTAAGTGTTGTGCATACGAATTAAATAGTTTAAAAGTACAATTTATTATCAAAAATTAATTGAAGCATTAATTAAAGCATTAATTAATTATGCTCTATATTTAATTGAAATATAACTAAGGTTTCTTTTAAAATTTTCTATTGCATACAAAATAAAGATATCAAATAATAAATAAACAAGAATATTAAATACGAATTACGAATCACGAACAGAAATAAGAATATTTAAAGAGCTTGTGATGTCATTTTATATTTGCAATTGCCGTGCAGATGAATTAAATATTTTCAAACCACCATTTTTTACAAAAAACCGCCATTTTTATTCAATTAAAATATAACTAATTAAAGGTTTTTCGTAATGTTATACTGCGTACCAGGTAAATAAGTCAAATAATAAAAAATGCATTAAAGCGAATTTCGAATCACGAAAATATATAATACTTAAAAAGCTATGGAGTATCTAGTTTCATATCGATAGCATAGGGCAGACGACTCTTGAATTAAATAATTTAACGGTTTATAATATTTTACTAGCAAATAGTTAATAGTGCAATTTTATTTACTTCAAAAATGATACTTTGTCAAGAGTTACGCTTTTTATTTAATTAAAATAAAAATTATAAGAATATTTAATGATTTGCAATTCCGTATCATTAAAAGTTATTTAAATAATAATAAAAAATTAAACGAAATTACGAACCGTCATCACAATTAAGAATATTTCAAAATCTATGACGTCATTTCCTATACGTAATTGCTGAGCAGACGATTCTTAAACTAAATAATTAAACATATATACAAACACAAAATATCTTCTTACCTCCAAATTAAAATAGATTCCTTTAAATAAATTATAAACTGCACTTCTCTTAATTGGCTTTTTATGTTGCTGATTATCCCCCAGAGTCGAAAATTAAATTTCTATAACAGCTCTTAAAAATATATATTTTGAAATAAATGTATAAAAATGTAGCAATTACTTCGTATTCATGCATAATATTGCATTATTCACGAACATGTGGTACTTAGTCTTAAATCAAGAGTAAGAGACCGAAGGTTATGTGGTCCTGTGATCAGTTAAGAATGCAATATAGTTTTATAAGTTGATTAATTTGGAAAAAGTTTAAATTTATTAGAATTATTAAAAAAATAAAATTTTTTGACCTATACAATGAATCACATACAGGGTGATTATAATTAAAGACATTTTCAAAATGCTGTAAAAAAAGAACCACTATTTACGATGAGTTCAAATTTGAATTGATGATACTTGAAGAAGGGGAAAACGATACGGCATCAAACAAAGCTCCAAAGTATATTAATAGATGGCGCTGTAAGCTGCATAAAAGAAAGTGAACTCGGCTGCCAGTGATATTTTGAATCGAAATTTCAACTTATTTGGCATGAGTTGCACATTAAACCAACTGCAGTGTTCAATGTGCTTGATTGTTTCGGTTTTTTGACGCAAATGACTTCCAAGTCATTCAACAGTTGTGACTCTGTTAGTAGAAAGCCCATTCACCACGGCAAGGTCATACCAAATTAGATGGGAAAAAATCGGTAGTTTTTTTTTTTTGATGTTATACCGTTTCCCCTTTCTTCAAGTATCTTCAGTTCAAATGTGAACTCATTGTGAAGAGTGGTTCTTTTTTTACAACATTTTGAAAGTGAGACTTTAATTATAATCAACTTGTATATCATAGGATAGATACATTTTTAAAATTAATATGAAATGAATTAATATTTATTTGTCGAAATCAAACCCTAAAATCTGACAATTTTTTAATAAATTGACAGTAATTCAATCAAAAACAATCTTGATACTTTCAGTTATCATAATAATTATTATTCCTGCAATGAAATCGTGTAATAGAATATCTTTTCGCGAAACTAAATTGTGAAATTAATTAGCTAATTAATTAACAACTTTAACGCTAAAGTGATCATTTCGTAAAATGATCAATTAAATTGGAGACTAATAATTTGAGAATGACTCATTTACCACAAATTTTAAATGAAATGCAACAAATAATGCACAAATATATCAAATCGATTCATACAGCTTCCATGTTTCAGTTAACCTTCCAAGTAATAAAAATCTAATTACCCATTTATTAATTAGATATAGTTTTTTAATCTTCTAATCTAGTTTATCTTCCTTTAGAGAAAAGCTTTATTTAAAAAATAAAAAGGTTATTCAATAAAAATAAATTTTTTTCACTAATTTTTCCAAATAACATTTTTAAAGTTTCAACTTAAATAGCCTTTTAACATAGTAATATTTCGTAGGCAAATGAACCACTAGAACACATGACACATAAAAAAATCGAATGAAGTTTTCCATTTCATGTTGTAGCATATTTTTCTCGCCACAGGTTACGAGTTCGAGTTCCGGAGGTGCCATGGATGTTTGTAGTGGTTCGAATTCACTTTTACTTTAAACAGTAAGTCCCAGTCTAATATGATTGTAGAGCGTTGGGCATAAAGTTGATAACCCTATCTTGTAATAACAAAACATTTCTTGTCCAGTAATCTACTAGTAGGCCGACGGTCTTGGCCCACCATGGGGCTGTTGCGCCACTAATGATGATCAGGATGAGGAATTATAGTAAACTAATAATGGTGGTATAAACTTGATTAGTATAGTTTATAACTCAGTTATTTTCAATAAAGCTATGGAAATAAATAAAATGTTTTATTTTTTATTTTTTAATATTTCCAATGCCAGGATACAATAAGTAATAAAATAAAAAAGTAAAAGAACACAAGGAACATGAAAAAAAAACAATGAGAATCACATAGTGGCATGTTTAGCCCATAAGGGCCCTAGCCTCCCAGTAACGACCCTAAACAGTTGAGGAAACAAGTGCAGTGCAGACAGGAAGGTGAGATGAATCCATGTCCTCCAAGATTGCAGAACATGCATTTTGGGCTTGCAAATATATAAATAAATAAAATGTATTATTATCAATTTATTATATAATTCTCAAAACAAAATGAGGGAAATATTATCAATATTTTATACATTATTTTATTTCGCGCATTTTTAAAACATAATTTTTCAAAATCATTTATTTATACACAATAACAACAGTGCAAGTCGTATAAAGTAAATTTAAACTAATATTTCCCTAGATACCTTATAAAACGCATCATATTTAATACTCTGTAGAGAAGCTCTTAAAGCTTGCTCATAAAATCAACCTCATCCATATATACATAATAAGTGCATGTATCAAGCACATTGTTCTCATTAAATATGTATAAGTGCGCGCATGGTTTATTATAATAGGAAGGCGGTGACGTGGTGATGGCGTGGTTGCCATCAAATGGACTTGCGATATAGAATGATTTATTAAGGAGATATTAGATTTATAAGAAGTGAAGTGAAGTGAAGATATTCCTAACACTGTAGTAATACAGCAATTTGCTGGATGTATAGCTCAGAGGAAATACACGTTGGGCAAAAACAGGAGGAAACAGTTTTGAATCAGCTAGTGGTAGACATTAGAGACACTGCTTTCAGAAACGAAGAGACTCGAATCCGACAGTGATTTCTGCGAATGTGCCGCATGAAGACTATCTAGTGAAGTCTTCTGACACTCAATGTGGGGCAGTTACCCCTGAAAGTTCTCCCGGAAGCAACACTCTAATTTGTATGCATAAGTAGAAAAGAGGTAGTTAATATACTGAAAGAATTAATAAATCATATTATTTCGTGAAAATATACATAATTCTTGAATCTCTCTAAGGCACATGAATAAATAACTTTTTTAATTATATTTTAAAAAATTTTCTCGCTTTTACATTTTTAACTTTTTATCGTATTTTTTAAAACAATTTAATAAGCTGTATTAATAATTTTGATGTTTTTTATGTTAGTTTTTTTTAGAATTATTTTTTTAATAATAATTTTCAAGGTTTTTACTTCCTTATAACTAATCCTTTTATTATTATTAAAATAATTTTTTTTAGTAATTTTTCTGTTTTTATATGTCATTGTTTATTTTTATTAAAATATTTGTAAACATTTAAATTATTAAGAAGAAATAACTTTTATAATTAACTTTGAAATTTTTTTCGTAGAATTTTTTTTTTTTGACCTTTTATTACAAAAGAATTCATTTTCAAAAGAATTAAATAAATATTATTAATAATTATGTTTTTATATTATTTTTATTTTTTAGAATTATTTTTCAATAATAATTTTTCAAGGTTTTTGACCTTTTAATCCTTTTAATATAATAAAATATTTTTAAAAAATTTAAATTACTAAAAGAAAAAGTTCTATAATTATTTTAAACTTTTTTTTCCCCATTATTTTTCATTTTTTTAATCTTTGTATTATTTAAAATAATTTGATTAGTATTATTAATAATTGTGTTTTTAATGATATTTTTTATTTTTAGAATTATTTTTGTTAATAATAAGTTTTATAAATTTCTACTTCTTTTTAATAGTTTTATTATAATTAAAATAATTTAATTTGTTTAGTAACTTTTTTTTTTTCTATCACTTTTTATTTTTAAAAAAAATTTAATTCATTAAGAGAAAATACCCTTTTAATTAATACCCTTTTAATTAATAAAGTTGCTTAATAATACAGAGCAATTAATATTTGTCGAAATACATAATTAATATGGCTAAAATGCAATTTCTTTCACATATAATTCTATAAAGTTTATAATGTAAGTAATATTCTAAAATTTAATTATAATTTTAGCTCGCTCCCATACAATCATTTTACAAGAAATAATTGATAGAAATATTGCGCAGGGAACTTTTAAATTAAATTTCATCATTATAATCATCACGCTCAACACAATTTCATTAATTTAGTTCCTCCTTTGAAAAATTCCAGTAAATCTCGACCATTAATTGGGGGTTTCTCCTTTAAATAATGACGAAGAAATAATTAAAACCAGGACGATGAAATATTGTGTATCATAAAGACTGGATTTAATGGGATAAATATTTCTGCATTTCTCCTTAATTAAGTAAATTAAAATTTATTTGTTTAACTAGGAATTATTATAAAAATTATTTTTAATAAAATTGTGTTTATTTTGTAGTAAAATTGATAATAATACGGTAAGAAAATTATTAAATTTACAAATAATGGATTTTAAAAATGAACGAGATTTTCATACACCTGTAACGTCTGTAGGACTATTCTAGACTTATAATGACTTCAAGAAGGGGGTCACAATTTCATTTTTATTTACAGGCACTATATATGTACAGAACTATACATAAAATTGTATATAATGCTGTGTAAAATGCTGTGTATATAAAATCATTTATAAAAAAATTAAATTAAAAATTTAAATTTGATTCACAAGAGCAGTTCACTCCCAAGGACAGACATTTCTCGAATCTAAGACAAATCTAAGCATGTGGTCTACGACAGACCTTAAATATCACACGAAATCACAGAAAAGGGGCTCATTTTAGAAACCTTTTGGCTCATTTTAGAAACCTTTTGGCTCATTTTTGAATTACGGAAACTCCGGCTTGTTCAATCTCTTCAGAAAGAAAAAGGAAAACAAGACTTCTGGTCGACTCGCTTAAAAAACTCTCTCTCTCTTCTTTACCAAAAGCATCCCTTTAGGAAAATCCGTCAAGAGAAGGGGGCTCATTTTCCCTCACTTCTTACTGCAGTAGACATTTTCTCTGCTCATGGTCTATCACCAATCACGATGCAGCAATTCATGGGGCAGTCCATTTTGCATCTGTAATTGTTTCGACCTATGAAGGTCGCACAGTCAATCGCTAATTTCATGAGGTCTTATTATACATGACATTGAATATCTGCTATCCTATTTGAATGATAGTTGTTAACATATAATGATACATTTAATGATATTTATAAACATAAATTTATAAATTTAGTGTCGGGGATATTTACAAATTAAAAAAAAAAAAAAAAATTGAGTTTATTTTATAGTAAAAATTGATAACAATACGATAATAAGGCCATTAAATTTACAAATAAATGATTTTAAAAATGAAAGTGCTTTTTTTTTTTTTTTCCTTTCACGAGTTTTGTTATTCATTATTGTAACTTCTCGACCTATACAAATATATATACGACACTATACTATCGGCCTATATATAGAAGGCCATTTCAGGCTCAAGGGAACACTTTTAATTTTTATTTATAAATATTATATATATGTATAGAACTCTATTTGAAAAAAAAAATGAAAAATAATAAAATAAATAATAATAATAAAAATTAAAGATAATTGATTCAAGAAGTGCAGTTCACTTCAAGGACGGAGATTTTCAGAGTTCTCGAATCTGTGAGATATCTAAATACAGTCTGAGTAAAAACTTTAAGGCCAATAGACATTTTTGAGAAAATCGAAACATTTAAACTGAGGAATTAAAATACCATTTGATTGATAATTATTGAGCTTAAATAAAAGTAAAAAAAGTAGAAAAATTAATTTGCAAATATTTTATTATTAGAAAATATTACAGAACACACAAATGAATATTTGAGCCTGAGTAAAAACTTTGAGGCCAACATAGAAAATAACATATAAGAAAAAAATTACAAATTCTTAGAAGGTTGTGTAGGAGCCATTACTTGAATTACTTCAAATATTCTTGTTTTCATGGATGAAACGAGTTTTTGACAAAGTTTGGGTTCGGTTTTATACCGTTCATCTTCGATAGTAGATTTCAGCTCTGTTGTTGATGTAAAATGTCTCCCATTTGCATAAACTCTTCTTGCTAAGTCAGCCCAAAGGTTCGCGATTGGCTTGCGGTCAGGTGATCTAGGTGGCCATTTCACAGTTTCAACATTGTTGACTTGGAACCAATTTTTTTGTGCTGTTACTCGAATGGATCGGTGTATTGTCTTGCTGATATTTCCAATTTTCCCCAGCAAGACATTCAGCATTTGGCAAAAGATGATTTGTTAGGACATTTTGGTATCCCTGTGAATTCATTCTACCTGAAACGAATGCAATTGAGCCCACACTATTGTAAGAAAAACAGCCCCAAGTCATGACAGACCCTCCACCTAATTGGCGCTTGGAGAATATTTCTTTTTCATTTCTTATATCATGCCAGTAGAAATTCCAGCCATCTGGTCCATCCAAATTCCATTTTTTTTCGTCAGAAAAAATAATTTCTAACCATTGGTTGTCCCAGGTCATGACTTTCTGGCCAAAGTTCAAACGCTCTATTTTGTGTCTCTGCAGTAACTGAGGCTTAGTCAATTTTGCTGCATAAGTGTACCTTCCAGACCTTCTAATTGTGTTGTAAATCGTTTTTTGACAAACTTTTAAACCTGTCGTCGGAATCAGTTTCCTGGTTGAGTACTTTCCAGTAGATGCAAGTTGGCAAACACTTCTTTCATCACGCGAGGACAAAGCTTTAGGTCTTCCCCCAGTATTCTTTTACCATAATTGTCTTTCAATTGTAAAAATTGTTGACTACGTCTTTGATCATCCTATCTTTATCGCAATAGCACGACTGTTCATTCCTGTTGAAGACAAAGCTTCGATCTGTCCTCTTTCACGATCAGTTAACTTCCTACCCTTCGCCACCTTCACAAAGACCACCAATACTTCGAAGAAACGTATGACAAATATGAAAATTGCAGCGTTGTCCCAAGCTAGTAGTTGCAATGGTAATTACACGATTATATTATATTTATTTTTAAAAAAAATGACTGGTGGCCTTAAAGTTTTTACTCAGGCAGAAATACTAACTTTGTAAATAACCACATGTTTCTCATAATTATGTATTTACAAATTATGTTTACAGCATTTATTTCTTATCAATGAACTTTAATAATTAATATTATTTGAATCCCTTTTATTTCATTTTACATTTTCACAAAAATGTTTACTGGCCTTAAAGTTTTTACTCAGGCTGTAGTTCCAGTCTATTTCAATTTTCGCTAATGCTTCAGTATCGCACTTGGAGACAATTAAATTAATATATATCACTTTTTATTAATAATAAGAATAATCGGCTATTCATGTCCGTGTAACTAGCTTTCTGGAAATCGGGCCCTGGCTTTGGGCTCGAGTCCCAGCTGTGACATGAATGCCCCTAGTGGTTAGGAATCCACTTGTAACTGTAGGACCCGGTCTAATTCAACTGCAGGGCGAAAGGCTGACAACACTACATGTAAAAAGAAGATATCTCTTGTTTCAGAATCTGTCAGTAGCAGATGGCCTATGGGCACGGCCTTGGCTCCCATGGGGCCCTTGGGCCAGAATGACTGAGAATAATATACTGTAGAGCAATATGACTTTTAGTAGGATCGGATAATATGACTGTAGAAGTTGGGTGTAGCTGACATCCTAACCACTTAAGAAGAAAACATCTCATATTTCGGAATCTGCCAATAGGCAGATAGCCTTGTCGCCTCGTGGGCTGTTGGACAATTGAAGAAGTAGTGGAGATAGTAGACATATTTATTCAAAAATAAGGAAAGACAAAAATAAAGAAAACCAAACCAAAAGACAAAAAAATGAACTAATCAAACATATGAACAACCTTTTATATTTTTCTTCCATTAATGTATTTGACGAAGTATTCTTTGTTTTTGCACAAATCATTTTGGTGTACCAATGTTTATATATAAAACAAATCGTTTTCATACAAAAAATAAAGAAACATAATGAATGATTGACACATTGAAAGTGACTTATACGCATGATTTGTACTTTATTCCGGTGGTTATAAGAGCAGAAAAATATTAATTTTCGTTTCGTTTTTTCTTCACTGGCTCAATAGCTACATGTGGGGCCAAGCCTGACTTCCCACAGGCGGTTTTTGAAACATCAGATTTTTCTTTTATTACTGAGCATGGTGGTCAGCCCTACGTCCAACGCTCTACAGCCATATTAGACCAATACTTGCCTTTAAATTATATTCGGAACCACTACAAGCATCCACAGCACCCCCGAGACTTGAACGCAAAAATGTGGCATAGAACGCCAGACCGCTATTCACTCGGCCATCAGGCCAAATTTCGCTTAGCAAGGAAGATAAAAATGCCCTTTGCCATGTGACAATACATAAATTCCTTTGTAGTATGTTCTTCTAAAATGGCCATCAGATGATTCGCAACTGTGCTCAAGCGTTGGTGGTTTGCTGAAACATCGTTTCACACAATTCTAACAACGACCACTAAAAGCAGCGACAACTGCAAACTAATATCCCTCTTTAATCCCAACATTTAATTTAGTCCCACTCACAAGTCCCATATCCACTCACCGGAGAGCATTATTGCGCGTTTATAACTGACAGTAATTAAGGCCTGCATCGCACTGCAGCATTTTCTGCACTTGTAATCCCTTCCTCCGAATGCCCACCCTGCAGTCCTTGTCAAAGCATCCAATGGCAACACTCCCGACGATATTTTAGTCTCTTCTTTGGGGGGGGGGTGGAGGAGGTTGCTTATTTAGATTCTCTAAATGGGGTTGTTGCCTCCCATAAATGAAACAAGAGGCAAACGGTGTTTAAAGAGGTATTTATGAGTTTAAAAGGCTCTTTGCACTCCACCGGAAATGGCCATGGGAAATGTTTCGTTTAAATGATGTCTAATAATAGTGCCATGATTAGTCTAATGGTAATCTAAAATTTTAACAGTATTTGCCTTTAAGGGGCAAAGATTATCTGGCGTTGAAAAGGGTTGGACTTTGTCTCCTGTTGAAATTTTGGTATTTGTTGGATGTTGATGTCGTTGTTGTTGTTGAACATTTGAAACATTTGAACAAGTTGAACATTTGAAAGCGAGGCACGTTTGAGTTAAGATGTTTTAATCTGAAGAATGGAGGAGTAGCCATAAAACCTTTGTTTAATTTGCATTGAGGCTAGAGAAATTGGTGAAAAGATTTTTAGGTTCCTTATGATGAATCGAAAGACATTTCAAAGTTTGCTGATATATTTTGTATTGTGTAATTGCAGCTGCAAATGTCTGAAGAATTTTGGTAATAAAAATTTTATGACTTGGAATTAAATATATAAAGCTGTAGAAATTTAGTAAGTATATGTCATATTTATGGCATTGAATTAAATACATAAAAGCTATAGAAATAAGTATATGTCCTGTTTATGACATGGAATTAAATATATAAAAGCTATAGAAATAAGTATATGTCCTGTTTATGGCATGGAATTAAATATATAAAAGCTATAGAAATTTACTAAGCATATGTCATGTTTATGGCATGGAGTTAAATATATAACGCTATAGAGATTAAGAAGTATATGACATGTTTATGGGATGGAATTAAATAGATAAAAGCTATAGAAATTAAGTAAAGATATTATTTAAATCAAGTACATGATTTTGAAACATGCTGGGTTGTTAAGTTGAACATTTGAAAACGAGGCACGTTTGAGTTAAGTTGTTTTTAATCTGAAGTACAGAAGAGTAACCATAAAACTTTGTTTAATTTGCATGCAGCAAATGTTGAGGATAGAGAAAATTGGTGAAAACATTTTTAAGGTTCCTTATGATGAATCGAATGACAATACAATCTGCAGTTGCCCAAATCATTTTGATGAACCAATATTTGTATCGAAAACTAATTTCTAGAAAAGAGATAAAAGAAACAGTAGCACATTATTTGTACTTTATTCCGGCAGTTATAAAAACAAAAAAATATTCACTTATGTTTATCAATGATAATAAAATCTTCTTTACTATTTGGTGATACATAAACTTCTTTGTAGTATGTTCTTCTAAAATCGTCATCAGATGATTATATGTTTCCTCCATTAAGATACCCCACGAAGTATTCTTGTTTTTGAACAAATCATTTTGATGAACCAATATTTGTACCCCCAAAAAATAGTTACCTTAAAAAAAGGGCCAAAAGAAACAGAAGCATAATATTTGTATTTTATCACGGTCAATATTAAGAGCAAAAAAAATATTCCCTTTCGTTTATCAATGACAATAAAATGTCCTTTTACTATTTGATAATATATATACTCCTTTGTAGTATGTTCTTCAAAAATCATCATTCAGATGATTCCCCACTGTGTGTCCATGCGTTGGTGGTTTGGTGAAACATCGTCCCCACACAATTCTCACAACGGTCACTAAAAGCAGCGACAACATCGAACTAATATCCCTCCTTAATCCCAACATTTAATTTAGTCCCACTTTCAAGTCCCATATCCACTCACCGGAAAGCATTATTGCGTTTATAACTGACAGTAATTAAGGCGTGCATCGCACTGCAGCATTTTCTACACTTGTAATCCCTTCCTCCAAACACCCCTGCAGGTCCTTGTTAAAGTATCCAATGGCAACCCTCCCGACGATATTTTAGTCTCTTCTCAAGATTGGGGGGAGGTTGCTTATTTAGATTCTCTAAATGGGGTTGCTGCCTCCCCAAATGGAACAAGTGGAAAACGGTGTTTAAAAGGTATTTATGAGTTTATAAGGCTTTGTGCACTCCCACCAGAAATGGCCAAGGGAAATGTTTCGTTTAAATGATGTCTAATAATAGCGCCATGATAAGTCTAATGGTAATCTAAAATTTTAACGGTATTTGCCTTTAAGGGGCAAAAGATTATCTGGTGCTGAAAAGGGTTGGACTCTGTCTCCCTGTTGAAATTTCAGGATTTCTTGGATGTTGTCGTTGGTGGTTTGTTTTAAGTTGAACATTTGAAAACGAGGCAAGTTTGAGTTAAGATGTTTTAATCTGAAAAACAGGGGAATAACACTGACACTTTGTTTAATTTGCATTGAGGTTAAAGAAAATTGGTGAAATGATTTTTAGGTTCCCTTTGATAATTCGAAAGACATTTCAAAAGCTTGCTGATTTATTTTGAAATATAATTTCACCTGCAAATGCTTGAAGAAGTTTAGTAATAAAAATTTTATGGCATGGAATTTTAAACGGAAAACTATACAAATGTAAACATACATGAATTTTAAACATTTAGGGTAATAATTCCAGAAGATATGAAGTGCTATTCTTAGAGGTGTTAAGGAAAGGAATTTTTAGAGAAGAGGTTACAACACAGTATTTATAAATGCCATAATTTAAAGATATTATAAAGTTTTATATCAATAGATTATAGTGGGCTGCTCTGTTTTATGAGCTGTGGGCCCCGATTGTTAGTCACTCAAACATCAGGCCCAAACACATAAGCAAACTACTATATTTTACATCCAGTAATGCACTCGATGAAGCATTCTCTGCTGTTGCACAAATAATTTTGATGAAACAATATTTGTACCACAAAAATATTCTTACACCAAAGGGTCAAAGAAACATTAACATATTATTTAAACTTTATTCCGGCAGTTATAAGAGCAGAAAACTCTTATATCTCGTTTAACAAGGACAATAAAAATATCTTTTGCCACTGGAAAATATATAAACTCCTTTGTAGTAACTTCTTCTAAAATCATCATCAGATAATTATATTTTTATCTATTAAGATACTCCATGAAGTATTCTTTTGTTTTTGCACAAATAATTTTGATGAGCTAATATTTGCTAATTACCCCAAAAAATTATTTTCTTACAAAAAGGGTGAAAGAAACAGTAACGGATAATCTGTACTTATTTCTTCGGATATGAGAGCAGAAAACTAATAATTTTCGTTTAGCAAGGGCAATAAAAATATTTTTGTCATTGGAAAATGCATAAACTCCTTTGTAGTATGTTCTTTTAAAATCATCATTTAGATGATTCGCCACTGTGTTCCAGCGTTGGTGGTTTGCTGAAACATCGTTCCACACAATTCTCACAACGGCCACTAAAAGCAGCGACAACTGCAAACTAATATCCCTCTTTAATCCCAACATTTAATTTAGTCCCACTTTCAAGTCCCATATCCACTCTCCGGAGAGCATTATTGCGTTTATAACTGACAGTAATTAAGGCCTGCATGCACTGCAGCATTTTCTACACTTGTAATCCCTTCCTCCGAATGCCCACCCCCCAGCCTTGTTAAAGTATGCAATGGCAACCCTCCCGAATATATTTTAGTCTCTTCTAAGATTGAGGGTTGGGTGGGAGGTTGCTTATTTAGATTCTCTAAATGGGTTTGCCTGCCTCCCCTAAATGAAACAAGTGGAAAACGGTGTTTAAAGAGGTATTTATGAGTTTAAAAGGCTTTGTGCACTCCCACCAGAAATTGCCAAGGGAAATGTTTCGTTTAAATGATGTCTAATAATAGCGCCATGATAAGTCTAATGGTAATCTAAAATTTTAACGGTATTTGCCTTTAAGGGGCAAAGATTATCTGGCGTTGAAAAGGGTTGGGCTTTGTCTCCCTGTTGAAAATTTTGGGATTTGTTGGATGTTGTCGTTGTTGGGTTGTTTTAAGTTGGACATTTGAAAACTAGGCACGTTTGAGTTAAGATGTTTTAATCTGAAGCATAGAGGAGTAACCATGAAACTTTGTTTAATTTGAGGTTAGAGAAAATTGGTGAAATGATTTTCAGGTTCCTTTTAATGAATCGAAAGGCATTTCAAAGCTCGATGATATATTTTGAATTATAATTTCACTTGAAATTGTTTCAATAATTTTGGTAATAAAAATGTTATGTCTTGGAATTTTAAACGGGAAAACTATACAAATTAAAACATACATGATTTTGAAACATTTGGTGCAATAATTCCAGATGATATTAAGGGCTATTCTTGGAGGTGTTAAGGAAAGTGATTGTAAGAGAAGACGGTACAACGCTGAAATTTATAAATGCTATAAAAAAAAAAGATATTATATAGTTTATTTAGATCAATGGATTATATTGGATTAATCCTGTGCTTAGACCTGCTGCACCGATTGTTAGTTAATCAGCCATCAGGCTCAAACACATAAGAAACCTACTATATTTTTCTCCCATTAATGCACTCCTCGAAGTATTCTTTGCTTTTGAACAAATCATTTTGATGAACCAATATTTGAACCCAAAAAATAGTTTTTTACCAAAAAAGGTCAAATAAACACTAACAGATTATTTGTACTTTTTTTCCGGCGGTTATAAGAACAGAAAACTATTCAATCTCGTTTAGTAAGGACAATAAAAATACCCTTTGCCATGGGGAAATATATAACTAAGCTCCTTTGTTGCATGTACTTCTAAAGTCGTCATTCAGATGATTCGCCACTGTGTTCCATACGTTGATGGTTTGTTGAAACATATTTCCACACAATTCGCACAACAGCCCCATGGTGGTCCAAGACCGTCTGATTACTGGAAGATTTCGAGACTGAAGATGTTTTCCTTTTTAAAGAGTAGGGTTGTCAGACCTACGACCAACGCTGTACAGTCATATTAGATCGAGACCTTCTGTTTAAAGTGTCTTTCGATCCATGGGACAGCCGAGTTTCGAACCCATAACCAGTAGCACCGATTGTTAGCGACTCAGCCATCAGGTCCAAACACATAAGTAACCTACTATACTTTTCTTCCATTAATGTACTTCACAAATAATTTTGATGAACTGATTTTTGTACCCGAAGCAAATTGTTTTCTTACAAAAAAATTTCAAAGAAACAGTAATGGTTGATTTGTATTCTATTCCGGCAGTTATAAGAGCAGAAAAATTTCCTTCTCTCTTAGTAAGGACAATAAAAATATTTTTCCCATGTGACAATACATACACTCCTTTGTAGTATTTTCTTCTGAAATCGTTACCAGATGATTCGCCACTGCGTTCCATGCGTTGGTGGTTTGCTGAAACATACATGATTTGAAACATTTATTGTGAGAATTCCGGAAGATATTAAGGGCTGTTGTTGGACGTTTTAGGAAAACTGATAGTTAGACAAGAGTGTACAACGCAGAAATTTATAAATGCTGTAAAATCAAATATATTTAAGTTCATTTAGATTATACTGAGCTGCTCCTTTATTTAGAGCTATGGCACCAATTGATAATCATTAGATCACCAGACCCAAACACATAAGCAACCTAATATATTTTTCATAAATTAATGCACTCCACGAAGCACTCTTTGCTGTAGCACAAATCATTTTGACGAATCAATATTTGCACCCCAAAAAATAGTTTTCTTACAAAAAAAAGGGCGAAAAAATATTAGCATATTATTTGTATTTTTTCCGCGGTTATAAGAGCAGAAAACTATTCATTTTCGTTTAGCAAAGACAATAAAAATATCTTTTGCCATTGGAAAATATATAAACTCCTTTGTAGTATGTTCTTCTAAAATCGTCATTCAGATGATTCGCCACTGCGTTCCATGCTTTGGTGGTTTGCTGAAACATCGTCCCGCACAATTCTCACAACGGCCACTAAAAGCAGCGACAACTGCAAACTAATATCACTCTTTAATCCCAACATTTAATTTAGTCCCATTTTCAAGTCCCATATCCACTCACCGGAGAACATTATTGCGTTTATAACTGACAGTAATTAAAGCCTGCATCACACTGCAGCATTTTCTACGCTTGTAATCTCTTCCTCCGAATGCCCAACCTTGTTAAAGTATCCAATGGCAACCCACCCGACGATATTTTAGTCTCTTCTAAGATTGGAGGGTGGGTGGGGAGGTTGCTTATTTAGATTCTCTAAATGGGGTTGCCTGCCTCCTAAATGGAACAAGTGGAAAACGGTGTTTAAAGAGGTATTTATGAGTTTAAAAGGCTTTGTGCACTTCCACGTGAAATGGCCAAGGGAAATGTTTCGTTTAAAAGATGTCTAATAATAGCGCCATGATAAGTCTAGTGGTAATCTAAAATTTTAACGGTATTTGCCTTTAAGGGGCAAAGATTATCTGGCGTTGAAAAGTGTTGGTCTTTGTCTCCCTGTTGAAATTTTGGGATTTGTTGGATGTTGTAGTTGTTGTTGTGTTGTTTAAGTTGAACATTTGAAAACGAGGCACGTTTGAGTTAAGATGTTTTAATCTGAAGTATAGAAGAGGAACCATGAATCTTTGTTTAATTTGCATGTAGCGAATGTTGAGGTTAGAGAAAATTGGTGAAATGGATTTTAGGTTCATTTTGATGAATCGAAGGACATTTCAAAGCTTGCTGATATATATTGAATTATATAATTTCAGATGAAAATGGCTGTAGAATTTTTGAATTTAAAATTTTATGGCCTGGAATTAAATATATAAAACTATGAAAAATATGCATGATTTTGAAACATTTATTCTAATAATTCGGGTAATAATTTCGGAAGATTTCTTCTGAAATTTTTGCAATTATTCCGGTAGTTTCTTAGAGATGTTACTGAAAGTGATTGTTGGAGCAGTAATTTATAAATGTTCAAAAGAAAGACATTAAAAGTTTATTAAGATCAGTAGATTAAACAGGCTGCTTATATATTTAGAATGAATGATTTAAACCCCGAAAAAGCTCGTTTTGACAAAGCCGCAGGGACAAGAGGAAGAGGACGACCCAAGTTACGATGGATAGATGCAGTTGAAAAAGTATTTGCTGTATTAAAGATTAAGAATTGGAGGACCATTATGATTAGTTATTACCAGAGGAATGCATGGAAATCTCTTCAAAGGAAAGCTTTGTTCACCCTGGTCTATAGTGCTATTGATGATGATGATGATATTGTACTATTTTATCATTCAGCTTTTCCTCACCATCACACAGCATTTAGATCCACTATGAAATTATTTAAATTTCTGTACTTTTCGACGTTTCTCAAGTTTTGAATTTTTCCTTCAAAAAAGTAAGCTGTTTTTCATATGACGTTAACCATGTTTATAAAATGAATAAAATAGTTTAAAGTTTAAATGAGAAGCAGTGACATGCAGTGACATGATTAAAGAGCCACAGATGTCGTTATTTAACAAAAACTTAATTTGTTCTTTTAGAAATCAATAGAGAAAATATTATTACGAAATAGTGCTAAATTTAAAGTATAAAGCAGTTCCGTCTTTGTCACTGGTCATGATTATCTACATTATGAAAGTCCTTTCCTGAATGGATTATGTTTACATGAAATTTTTAAGGGCATCCTTAAATAAATTACTTTTTGCATTACCTTGTCTCATGATGCTAGCCATTGAAAAGTTAGTTTCTTTTTAAATGACCTGCGATATTTCCTTATATATCATATGGCGAAGGTCAATGAGTAATTACGAAAGACACTGACAATTTGAAGACCTATTTAGTAGAAGCTTACAATAACAATTAGAAATTAGATTTGATTGAACAGCTAGGAGCTTGATGTCAACCGTTGCTTGGCAACAAAAGCAAGCTAGAAACTTCTGTTGGCGTTTCGGCAATAATTCATGTAATAACTCTAAGCATGGCAGAGCTTCTCCAGTTAGTACAGTGTACTGCCAAATTCTGCGCGCGTTGTACAGACATTTTTTTAATTTGTATAACAAATTTTCATCCAAAAATAAAAGATAAGGTTTTTAATTCGTTATCTTTTATTTACATGCTCATTTTCCATTCATAAAAAAACAAACCGGAAAATTTCTAATATTTAAAAAAATTAAGCAGTTAATTATTTAAAATTAAAAATAAAACTATATATCTTTAATGTTCCAATATTATTTTAGCATTTACTCATACAATAAAATATCAATATCCTTACTTTCTTTTTCAATTTAATCATACAAACTAAATGTAAGAAAAATATTATATTACGACAGTAATTTTAGCATTATTGTAAATAAATCTGAAATATGCTAATTTTATCTGAGATATGCTCTTATATTCTCATGTTATCAAGATAATTTACATAAAAATATCATCACATATTAAAATTCATGTGTTCATCGTCATTTCTATTTTTAAAACAAATTTATTCATTTCAAATTGTGCCATTATGTAGAGTAAAAATAATATTTTATTCATATAAGAAATTTAACTGTCTGGAATAAACTGTAACTGCAATTTAGAGAAAATTGATTTCTTTGTCTTTTTGATTATTAAATTTCCTTGTTATCATCTGATTTGAAATTCGACAGCATAATATATTTTGTCGTTTCGAAATGCACATAATTTTATATGCGAGAATATTCTAGACACGCTTTTATCATATTTATTGGGAAATATCATTGTTTTGCTCAGATAATATTGGAAAACAATTTTTAAAAACGAATATTGATGTTCTGATTGTCTTTAAGAAAGTACAAAAAGGACACACTTGCTGTACTCCGTTCAATAATGTTATTTTCAATTTTTTTGTTATGTTTTTTCCGCGATTCGCATAATATTCTCGCATATTAAGATAAAAGTCAATATGAAAAATATCGAAAAGTAATCAAAACATTGCATAATTTATGCAATAGTTCAATACTGACTCGCTATATGTTTGTTTAAATGAATAAAAAAGTTATTCAAGGCTACCCATTTATGCACGCGTGGATTATGGAAAATTGCTTTTCGGCTCCATTGATCAGTGTTGCCATTTGTTCAGTCATAAATAAATATTTATTTTAATTTTCTAGGGGATAAAAATATAATTTAAGAGGATAAAATATGATTTAGAAAATAAAAATATAATTTATTAATTAAATATAATTTATATTTAATTAATCTTAAATATAATCTATAATTAAATTTTAATTTTAATTTTAATAAAATAATTGTATTTATATCTTCATAAAGAAATTAAATTAAATTAATTAATATATCATATAAATTATATTAATGCAATAATACAATTATAAGTTAAATTAATAATGATTAAATATAATTTATAAAAATAAAAGATAAAATATAATTAATAATTTTATAAGTTAAATCCGAAATCTTTTACACTATAGCAAATTTGGTATGGATATGATTGATAAATAATATAATAGCTTTATAATAACATTGGTTTGCATAGCTTTATAATTACTTTCGGTTTTAATTTTGTTGAAAATTTAAGTTTGTTTCACCATATATAAATAAATAAATTAAATAAAGGTCACACAGTAAAAAATGAATATATTAACTTTAAACATTGAAACACTTTTAATGAAAAATTTAACAATAAAAATGTATTAAATACGAACCACAAACCGAAATAAAAAATAACAATAGAAACAGTATACACAATAGAAGCAGATACTTATTTATTTAAAACAAACTAATCGTCTTGGTAAACATCTAAATAATCGGCTTGGCGGACAAACAAGTTACCCATAAAGTTTAGAATTTATTGTAAGAACAAAATGCATAATAGCACAATTAAAAAACAATATAAAAACAATTTTTTTAAAGTCAATTCTTACTTTTTTTTTCACTCTATTGCTGAAAATCCTTTATAAATAATTTTCATTCATTTTTTAAGTTTATCTGGTGCCATCTATTGGTCGGTATATGCAACTTAAATAAAAAAAAAAAACTAAAATGAATTAATTAAATTTAATTAATGAATTAATATTTGAAAAAAACTGTATTAACATCCAGTGTCATCCATTGCAACTTCAAAAAATGTATTTGAACTTGAGTGGATGAATAAAAAGTATTTTGTATATTTTGTGAAGCATTTTTTTGAACAAGATATATATATAGGGAGAGTGTGAACTAATAGAAGGAATTGAATAAACAATAAAAAATAAATAAATGTAGAATTGCAAACGATTTTCTTTTCTCGAAAAATCTCGTTCTCACTTTGAAATAAAATTGTCTTTGTTTTACCAGACAATCTTGTAGAAAAATTTTACTTTATTTAAATATTTATTTATAAAATTATTAGCACTTGAAAGAAATTTAACTAAATATGTATAAAAAGGCTTGTGAAATAAATTTAAAATACGCATTAAAAAAAGCTCGTAAAAGAAATTTAAATAAACCAATAAGAATAACTCTTGAAAAAATAAAAAAAAAATATACCAATCAGAAATGTTGAAAGTGGTCAATGAAAAAAAAAATTGAACAAAGACACACACACACACAAAATGATTAAAGAAACGAAAATCCTCACTCCCCAAAAAATACCCATAGTTTTATGGGTCAAAGAATAATAATAAGCGCAATTTACAGTCAAAAATTACGTTTTTTTATTTGATTTAAATGTATGGAACTAAATTTTTTATTGCGAATCAGATAAAAAAAGCCCAAATAATTAATGAGAAATATATTAAATATGAATTACCAACTCGGACAAAAATAACAATATGTAAAGAGCCTGTGATGTCATTTCATATTTGTAAGTGTTGTGCATACGAATTAAATAGTTTAAAAGTACAATTTATTATCAAAAAATAATTGAAGCATTAATTAAAGCACAATTATTATGGCTTTTATTTAATTGAAATATAACTAAGGTTTTTTTTTTTTTATAATTTTCTATTGCATACAAAATAAAGATATCAAATAATAAATAAACAAGAATATTAAATACGAATTACGAATCACGAACATAAATAAGAATATTTAAAGAACTTGTGATGTCATTTTATGTTTGTAATTGCCTTGCAGATGAATTAAATATTTTCAAACCACCATTTTCTATAAAAACCTCCCTTTTTATTCAATTAAAATATAACTAATGAAGGGTTTTTCTCGGAATATTATACTGCGTACCAGGTAAATAAGTCAAATAATAAGAAATGCATTAAAGCGAATTTCGAATCACGAAAATATATAGTACTTAAAAAGTTATGGCGTATCTAGTTTCATATCGATAGCATAGGGTAGAAGGCTCTTGAATTAAATAATTTAATTTAAATAATTTAACGGTTTATATTATTTTACTAGCAAATAGTTAATAGTGCAATTTTATTTAGTTCAAAAATGATACTTTGTCAAGAATTACGCTTTTTATTTAATTAAAATAAAAATTATAAGAGTATTTATTGATTTTCTATTCCTTATCATTAAAAATCATTTAAATAATAATAAAAAAAACATTAAACGAAATTACGAACCGTAAGCACAATTAAGAATATTTCAAAATCTATGACGTCATTTCCTATACGTAATTGCTGAGCAGACGATTCTTAAACTAAATAGTTAAACATTTATACAAACACAAAAATATCTTCTTACCACCAAATTAAAATAGATTCCCTTAAATAAATTATTTATTGCACTTTTCTTAATTGGCTTTTTATGTTGCTGATTATCCCCCAGAGTCGAAAATTAAATTTCTACAAGAGCTCTTAAAAAATACTTTCTGAAATAAATGTATAAAATTGTAGCAATTTCTTCGTATTCTTGCATAATATTACATTATTTACGAACCTGTGGTACTTCCGCCTTAGTTCAAGAGTAAGAGACCGAAAGTTATGTGATCCTGTGATCAGTAATAATGCGATATATTGTTTTATAAGTTAATTTATTTTAAAAAGTCTTACTTTATTATGAAATTTATTAGAATTATTAAATATTTAAAATTTATTGACCTATACAATGAATCAATATATACAGGGTGATTATAATTAAAGTCATTTTCAAAATGCCGTAAGAAAAAAGAATCACTCGTCACAATGAGCTCAAATTTGAATTGACGATATTTGAAGAAGGGAGAAACGGTACGGCATCAAAAATAGTTCCAAAGTGTATTAAAAGATGGCGCTGTAAGAGGCATAAAAAAAGTGAATTCGGCTGCCAGTGATATTTTCAATCGAAATTACAACGTATTTGATATGAGCTGCACATTAAACCAACTGTAGTGTTCAATGTGCATGATTGTTTCTGTTTTTGAATAAAAAAAAAATGACTTTCAAGTCATTCAACAGTTATGACAGTGTTAGTGGACCAAATTAAATGGGAAAAATTGGCAGAATTTTTTTTTTTGATGCCATGTCGTTTCCTTTCTTTAAGTATCTTCATTTCAAATGTGAACTTATTATGAAGAGTGGTTATTTTTTTACAACATTTTGAAAGTGGGACTTTAATTATAATCAACCTGTATATCATACGATAGATAAATTTTTTAAAGTAATATGAAATTAATTAATATTTATTTGTCGAAATCAAAAAGCTAAAAATCTAACAATTTTTTTATAAATTGACAGTAATTCAATCAAAAATAATCTTGATGCCTTCGATTATTATTATAATAATTATTATTCCTGCAATAAAATCATGTAATAGAATATCTTTCATGAAACTAAATTGTAAAATTAATTATCTAAGTTAATTAATTAACAACTTTAACTCTAAGTTAATTAACAACTTTAACTCAAAAATCGAATTCATTTTTTCCATTTTCACATGTTTATCATTTGCTTTATGGATAAGCTTGTCTAAAATATAAGTATATGAAAGACTATCTTCATTTTCGTTACAATTCCTTAAAATATTTTAAATTATATTATAACATGAATATTTTTTGTAGTTTGATCTAAAAACACTAAACGTCACTTTGGCATTTGATTAGAAGACTTTGTAACCTTATGCAAGGCCAAAATAGGAGATATAGATTTTCTTTGCATATTATGTGACCAAATAATTGTTATTTTTTAGTTAATAATATTAATTGATAATTTTAGATAACTAAAAGTTATAATGTTCGTTATCTTTTGAAATTCCATTCCTACAAAAAAATCACCCAATATCATTTATAAATTCATCCTAAATCTTGTATCTTAAGCAATCAATATAGACTAAATGTTAAGTGCATAACTAACTTGAATTGATCATACTTTCAAATTATTTATATTAATTTAAATAAATTTTAAGTGAATTTTTAATTGCTATTAAATTTGGAATTACTTTAAAGAGGGATCAACGGTTAAGACAGTATTGATTTTAAATTAGTAAATCAAATTTTTAAAGAACTAAATAGTTTAATATAATAATAAAATAAAAGATTCAAAAACTTTCTATTAGAAGAAATTTATGGTTTTATTTCCTAAAAATGGAGGAGAGAAAGAAAAGTACTAAGCAAGCATTAACACTATATACAGGATTCATCAAAACTAAGGATTCTTCTTTATTTTAGTATGTGTTGGAATTCCGTTTTAGATTATTCTGTATAATAGAAGATTCGTAGCGAAATCTAAGCCACTATGTTCTGGGGACGCCTAGTTATAAGAGGCAAAGGGCATATAGATCATAAGAAACACCAACTTCACATAAATTGATTGTCAATGGGGACGCCTACTTACAATATCACTTCCTACTTTTGAAAGCAGTGATTGCAAAGCCCGCCATCCCTGCATTTGAAAATGAGACCTTCTGCATACTAGCTGCGCAACTTACCACAAGATTACGCGTTTTCAATTTCTAACTTCATGTAATCATTTTGGAAATAATAAATTTTGGTGAAAACAGTACCCGTTTTTTAATTTTAACATCATACATTGTAAGGTACGGCCAGCTTGTATAAGTCTTGACACCAAGGGGTCTCTTGAAGGAAGGAAGATTATTTTTATTCTCTTCACCGAAAACAAAAAAGAAAAAAGAATGAGAGGTTGGAGAAATAAAATAATTTTGGCAAACCCAGGAAGGATTCAGCCAAGGGGATACAGTTCTTCGGTAGGGTAGCTATTCGTACAGGCATGGTTCCCCGTGTGGGTCTGTGTTAGAACAGCCCCACTGTAGCCCATTCATGTCGTAAAAGGCAACTAAAATGGGTATCCAGTGGCCAATTTTATAAATGGGTAGGTTAAAGCCAGACTTCTCCTTTAGATGCCCCATGTCTTTGTGCAGAATACAAAAAGAAGCAGCGTTTTCTTACCCTTTATCATGACTCGTCGGTTTAAGACACACGGGTTTATGGATTTGGTCTAGATTTTGCTGTCGACCCAGTATGTGTGGCGTAAGAGGTATGGTGGTATCAGTCTGAAACATAATATCAATTTATCAATTAGACCAGCGAGAAATATCAGAGGAAGAAGTCCTGTTGTCGTTAGTGTCTGAAAAGAATTTAGATGAATGTGAATTGCCGTTGAGGCCAATTGCATTTATTCCATACAATCACAGTTGGAGAAGCCCTATAATATATATTTTGAGAAACATACAAACACAGTTAGGGTCGAGGCTAATTGATTGATGAATGTATTGTAAAGAATAGTTAATGGGGCATGAATGGCATGAATTGTCCGGTTCATGTCCTGGCGGTGTCTTGGATGCTTGGGACCACAGGTTTCCGGTTCGTGTCCCAGAGCCCAGTCAGACTTCTCACCCACATCATTCCCAAACTATAGGGGCATCTCAGCTCTAAGCACAGCGATGTGCTGTGGTGTGGTGTGGTAGTAGAAGAATAGTTAATGTGAATTCTGAAAAATGGATTATACAAATTAATAAATAAAGGAAATATATATGCTCTTCATATCTTTGAGATGATTATTTGTGAACTAGTGAGGAACAGCATCCCTACACTTTACAACACATATTGGTTAACTTTGATTGCCCAACTAAAATAAATAAACGAAAAATTTTTTAAGAAGAAATTTGTAGTTTTATTTCTTTAAAAATAGCTTTTAACGAAAAAGATAAACCAAACTTATATGAAACAAGACGAATATTTTACCTTCGTGAATTACAATATGCTAACAATGGTAGTATAAAACGTGATTTACTCGGCTATTTACAGCGGAGAATAATAATGAAATAACAAAGAATAATAATCAAATAACCAAAATGTATTAATAAAAGTTATTATAATCCACTCAGAAACAAAATGTGGGAAATAGTATAAATATTTTATACACTATTTTATTTTATGTCTTTTAAAACATAACATATTTTAAGAGCATTAATTTGTAAATAACAGCAACAGTACAAGTCGTATTTCCTTCATAACAGACACCGTATCACCGTTAATACTATGTGTAGAAACTCCTGTGCTATGTTCATAAAATCAACCTTTATCCATATATACATAATAATGCATGTACCAAGCACATTGTTCTCATTATATATGTATAAATGCGCACATGGATTACTATAATATGAAGGTAATGACATAGTGATGGCGTGGTTGCCACCAACTGAACTTATATGCTAATTTGTTAAGGAGAGATTAGATTTATAAGAAGCGAATTGAAGTGAAAATATTCCTAATTCTATATATATAACAGTATAGTACAGTATAGTAGTATGCAACAATTTGTTGGATGTATAGCTTATTGAGAATGTACACTGTGCTACAACAGGAGGGGACAGTTTTTAATCCGCTAGTGGTAGGCATTACAGCCACTGCTTTCAGAAATGAAGAGACTCGATTCTGACAGTAATTTCTGAATATATCACATGGAGGCTTTCTGATGAACTATTTTTAGACGCAAATGTATGGCAGTTATCTCTGAAAGTGCTCTTTTAAAGCAATTTTCTATTTCGTATGCATAAATAGAACATAATTCTTGTATCTGTAAAGCAATTGAATAAATAACTTTATAAAGATATTTTAATTTTTTCTAGTTTTTAAGTTTTTCTATCGTTTTCTAGTTTTTTACGTTTTAAATTTTCAGTACTATTTAAAAAGAATTTGATAAATATTAATAATAATTTTGTTTATTTTTGTTGCTTTTATTCTAATATCTTACATTTTTAATCTATCATTGCATTATTAAAAAGAATTTTTAACTAGTATTATTAATAATTTTGGTGTTTTTATGTTACTTTTTATTTTTAGAATTATTTTATAATAATAAATTTTTAGCTTTTTACTTCTTTACAATACTTTTATTATTTTTAAAATAATTTAATTTTTTTAGTAATTTTCTGTTTGTTATACCTCTTTTATTTCAGTTAAAATATTTTTAAAAATTTAAATTACGAAGAAAAATAACTTCTATAATTATTTTCAACGTTTTTTTTTTTCCATTATTTTCCATTTTTTTAATCTTTGTATTATTTAAAAGAATTTGATTAGTATTATTAATAATTTTGGTGTTTTTGATACTTTTTTTATTTTTTCAAAATTATTTTTTTAATAATAATAAGTTTGATAATTTTTTTTATGTAAGTTTCATAAGTTTTTACTTCATTTTAATAGTTTTATTATAGTTAAAATAATTTAATTTGTTTAGTAATTTTTTTCTGTCACTTTTTATTTTTAAAAAAATTTAATTCATTAAAGAGAAAATACCCTTTTAATTAATAAAGTTGCTTAATAATACAGCGTAATTAATATTTGTCGAAATAGATAATTAATATGGCTAAAATGCAATTTCTTTCACATATAATTCTATAAAGTTCATAACGTGAGTAATATTCTAAGGCTTCTAAAATTTAATTATAATTTTAGCTCGCTCCCATACAATCATTTTACAAGAAATAATTGATAGAAATTTGCTGGGGAACTTTTAAATTAAATTTCATCATTATAATCATCACGCTCAACACAATTTCATTAATTTAGTTCCTCCTTTGAAAAATTCCAGTAAATCTCGACCATTAATTGGGTTTCTCCTTTAAATAATGACGAAGAAATAATTAAACACAGGAAGATGAAATATTGCGTATCATAAAGAGTGGATTTAATGGGATAAATATTTCTGTATTTCTCCTTAATAAAGTAAATTGAAATTTGTTTGTTAACTAGGAATTATTATAAAATATTATTTTCAAAAATATTTTTAATAAAACTGAATGTATGTTGCAGCAAAATTGATAATTATACTATAAGAATGGCATTAAATTTATAAATAATTGATTTGAAAATGGAAGAGCTTTTTTATTCACAATTGTAACGTCTCGGCCTATATAATATATATATAAACATGACTAACTAACGTAATATGTAACCTAATGTAACTATCTACTATACTCTCACGACCTATATAATTATATACTAAATTCTCGGTTTATTTATACATAGAAGGCCACTTTCAGGTTCATGGAAGCACTTTACTTTTTATTTGCAAGTATTATATATATATATGTACAGAACTCTATTAACAATAAATAATTGTGAATCAAATTATCATTAATTTTTATTTTTAAGTGCAGTTCCCTCCAAGGAAGCAGAATTTCAGAGTTCTGAAATCTTCGACAAATCTAAACACGTGGTCTACTGCAGACCTGTAATTTTCATCCAGCATGATACCTGAAACCACAGAGAGACTCACTTTGGAAGACGGAAACTTCGGCCTGTTCAATCACTTCAGGAAAAAGACATCACATTTTTGCCGACTCGTAGCAGAACTCTCTTCTTCTACAAAATCTTCCACTTTATAAAAATCCGTCAGAGAGGGTCAGTTTTCTCTCACTTCTCAGTGGAGTAGACACTTTCTCAGCTCATGGTCGATCATCAATCGTGATGCAACAACATGATGTATTCCATATTGCATTTGTAATTGTTTCGACATGTGAAGGTCGCACAGCAATAGTTAATTTCATGAGTCTCATTATCCATGATACTCTAACCATGATTATCTGCTATAAAATTTGAGTGATAGGTTGTTCTCATTAGTACAAAACACTAATTACATGTAATATAACTAATCCCCACACTGTTTATCTGCTGTCAAATTTGAGTGATAGGCTGTTATCATGCACTTGTTAAAGAATATACATTCCCCTCTGCTGGGAAAGAAAATGCTACAACACTTCCATTGAAAAATGCTACAATATATTTACTTAAATTTCTTTCATTAGCTAGTAATCTATTAATCAATGTAAAACTGTCGTCTAGTGATAAACGTAAAGACAATTTTATTTCATAATGAAAATGAGATTTTTAAAGAAAAGAAAATTGTTTGTAAGTCAATTTTTAAAAATTTTTTAAAATTTTTATATTTTTGTTATTACATTAAATTTTATATGTAATGGGTAATCTCTATATCAGCCAAGACGATTATTTTATTTTATATTGCTCCAGTTTACATTTATATAACGTATATAATTATTTTATTATTATTAATATTATTATTTTAAAAATTAAAAAATAATAATTTTTTCATTAATAAAAAGATTTTTCGATTTAGATAACTGCACTCATCTCCATAAATTAATAAATTAAGGATAATGAAGTTCAGGCAAAGAAAGAGACAGAAGCAAAACAAATTTGACTTATTTGTAAAGTCTAATTATTAAACAAAAGGTAAGCAAAAAGATGCTATATGTTTGACATAATTAATAAAAATTGCGATTTTTACTCCTGAGCAAATTTCAAAAAAAGAACCTATTTACAAAAAACAGTATAACATGGTTAGTATGATGGTTAATATGGAGTATGTCTTCCGGACGATGCAATACAGGCCTTACAACGCCTAGGAATGCTGAGTATCAAATTATCAATCTGATCTTGGGGAATGTTACACCACTCATCAAGCAATGCCCTCGAAGTTCCGGTTGACAGGTGGGAGGGGGTTGACGGGTTGCATTCGTCGGCAAAAGCATATCCCACACATTCTCTATTGGATTCAAGTCCGGTGAGTATGCTGGCCAATCCATATGGCTGATATCCTCAATTGAAGGCATTCGTCTACAATGTTTGCACGGTGAGGACGGGCGTTGTCATCCATAAACAGAAATTCAGCACCCATGGCGCCCGAAACAAACGTACATGTTGTTCCAGAATGACATCCCGATAGATGGGGCCTGTCATCGTTACACTCTGAACATGCAGGTCAGTTCTGGAACCAAGAATAATTCCTCCCCAAGCCATCCATCCTGCACCACCGTAACGGTGTCGTTCAATGGTGTTCTCTTGGTGGTAACGGGTACCTGGCGCTCTCCATATGAAAGTCCGGCGAGAATCAAACTGCAAACTAAACCTGGACTCTCGGAAAACATTACACCAGACCACTGTTGCGGTGTCCACAATGCATGCTCTACTCCAGGTTAATCGCAGGCGACAGTGAGTTGCGGTAAGTGGAATACATCTGACAGGCCTACGAGCATATAGACCAATGTGCCCTAAGCGTCTGTACACGGTCTGCCTGAAACTGTCGTACCGGTAGCTGAAGAGAGCTGACGAGACAGGTCTGAGGCTGTGCTCCGTCTGTTTCTTTTGGCAGTAACTGCTAAATACCGGTCCTCATTCGGCGTTGTAACTCGGGGGCGACTTGTGCTGTAACATCTACTCATATTACCATCATCTTGGAATCGTTGCCAAAGTCGATACATGACACTCTGGGCGATTCAAGTTCCGGAATACTTCCAACTGGATACGTCCATTCCAGTCGTCCGATAATTCTACCACGTAAAAAATCATCCAAATGCTTCCTTTGTGCCATAACTATGCGGTTGTTACACTGAAAGGCTTTTAAAGCGCTTGTGAACAATTTTACTTCTTTGCCACCATTCCTTATATACCCCTCTCTTACACACTCGTCATTGTGACGTACTATCCGCGCCATCTGGTGGTTTCCTGTAATTTAGCATATTCTCCTTCAAGATGTGTGTGATAATTCTACAGGTGAAATTTTTATTTTAGAGTTCAATTTCTGTGTCATTCTGAATTATCCTTAATTTATGGACATGAGTGTATTATAACTATTCAATTCCATTATTTTTTCAAACTTGTAAATAAATATTGTGCTTAAAAATCCTTCCCTCTGAATTTTTATCTTTTAAATGGTGAGCTCTAAACCCATTAACTTTAGTTTGCGATCAAAACAACAAACACTTTTGGAAGAAATTTCTTTCTTGATGCATCATCATTAGGTCGTGGGCGTTGAAGTGTGCAAATTTAGATAAAAACACCAAAAGAAATCGAATAATAATATCACCCAAACACAAGCCGAAAGAAAAAGAAGAGATCTCTTTTCCATAACCGAAGCCAGGAACCTCTTAAATATTTACCCCGTAATTATTTTTAATTTCGTTTGTCATCTAAGCAGCAATTACTTTTATTCAGAATCTTTTTAATGAATAAAACATTTAATTAAAGCCTAGTTATTTATTCATAAAAGGAAAAGTCCACCCCCAGAATTTTCTTAGTTAAAATTCCAGCTTAGCTTGGAGGTAAGACAACTCAATTTTCTCTCTTATGTCAGAAGAGTGAGTTCAGAAATTGCGCCGTATAAAGCATGTAATTAAAGATTTGATAAATGGCTTAATAAGTATATGTGCACTTATTAAAAGCAAAAATTTTTAACGAACTTAAATTAAGACATTTCTTCTCTCTTAAGTAAATTCATTTTGACTAATATGATGTGAATAAACGTAAATTAAGATTAAAACTACCATCAGTTTTTTTATTTTTAAAAATTGCTACCTAAAATTAATAAATATGACAGTAATATGTCATGGGCGTACATAGTTAGGGATTTAAACATATAATAAATGTGTCTTTAACAGGCAAAAATTAAGATGAACAGTATTTTAATCAATACACTGAGAAGTATTTATTGATTAATACTAAATATACAATGTTTTTTATAAAATTCAGAAAGAAACAAATTTTTTTTTCAAGAACTAGCAAATATAATAGTTAATTTAAAAATAGATATTTTTTTGACATATTTTATTACATTTACATTTTTATTATTGTGAATACGATTTTATTATTTTATCGTGAATTAAATAAGATGTTATTATGAGTCAGAAGAAAGTTAGTACTAGTGTTAAAAAAATTCCCGTCAAGTTTCGTGTCGATAGGGGTGTTAGTATGCATTTATAAATATTTTTTTGTATTAATGTAAAATTGTATGTAATTATTATATTATTTTTACTTTATTACAAAAAAATTATTATTTTATCGGGAATCAAACGGAAAAATGTTAAGAGTAAGATAAGAGTTAATTTAAAGTACTGAAAAAATTAGATTTCTGTTATGATCTTTTTCTGACATTAAATTCTAAATTTTATATGGAATCTTTATATTAGCCAAGTCAATTATTTTTTTTTATATTGCTCTAGTCTAGATTTATAAATCGAATAGTACTGTTTTATTATTATTATTATTATTATTTCACGAATTAAAAAAAATTGTTAATAAAACGTTTCTTTCAATGTAGATAACTATTATAACTATTCCATGTCATTATATTGTTTCAAGCTTTTAAATCTATATCAAAATTTAATTCCTTCTCACTCATTTTTATCTTTTAAATGGTGAGCTCTAAACCCATTAACTTTAGTTTGCGATTAAAACAACAAACACTTCTCTAAGAAATTTCCTTCTTGATGCATCATCATTAAGTCGTGGGCGTTGAAGTGTGCCAATTTAGATAAAATACCAAAAGAAATCGAATAAAAATATCACCCAAACACAAGCCGAAAGAAAAGAAAGAGACCTCTCTTTTCCAAAACCGAAGCCTGTTAAATATTTACCCCGCAATTATTTTTAATTTCGTTTGTCATCTAAGGGGTGATTCCTTTTATTCAGAATCTTTTAATGAATAAAACATTTAATTAAAACCTAGTTATTTATTCATAAAAGAAAAGTCTACCCCCAGAATTTTCTTAGTTAAAACTCCAGCTTAGCTTGGGGTAAGACAACTCAATTTTTTTCCTCTTATGTCGAAGAGTGAGTTGAGAAATTGCGTCGAATAAGGCATGTAATTAAAGATTTGATAAATTGCTAAATAAGTTTATGTGCACTTATTAAATGCTAAAATTATTAACGAACTTAAATTAGGCATTTTCTCCGCGTAAGTGAATTCATTTTGACTAATATGATGAGAATAAACGTATATTAAGATTAAACTACCATGCCTCTTTTATTTTTAAAAATTGCTACCTAAAATTAATAAATATGATAGTAATATGTTATGGGCGTACATAATTAGTGTTTTAAACATATAATAAACGTGTCTTTAACAGGCATAATTAAGATGAACATACTGAGAAGTATTTATTGATTAATACTAAAAATACAATGTTTTTTTTTTAAATTCGAAAGGAAACAAATTTTTCAAGAACTAGCAAATATATAATGCATTTTATAGTTAATTTAAGAGATAAATATTTCTTCAACATATTTTATTACTGTGATAATGATTTTATTATTTTATCGTTTAATTAAATAGAAAAAGTTACGAGTCAGAAGAAAGTTAGTACATTGTATTAAAAAATTTCCTTTCAAGAGTCGTGTCTATAGGAGTGTTAATATACATTTATAAATAATTCTGTATTTAAAATTTTCTTATTTGGAAAATATTAACGAACTTAAATTAGGCATTTCTCTTCGCTTAAGTAAATTCATTTTGACTAATATGATGTGAATAAACGTATATTAAGATTAAAACTACCATGATATTTATTTATTTTTAAAATGTGCTACCGAAAATTAATAAATATGACAGCAATATTTTATAGGCGTTCGTAATTAGTGATATAAACATATAATAAATGTGTCTTTAAGAGGCAAAATTAAGATGAACAATATTTTAAATAATACACCGAGAAGTGTTTGCTGATTAATACCAAAAATATAATGTTTCTAAAATTCAAAACCAAAAAGCTTTCAAGAACTAGCAATCATATAATGCATTTTAGAGTAATTTTAAGAAATAGATATTTCTTCGACATATTTTATTATAATTCCATTTTATTATTATGATTAAGATTTTATTATTTTATCGTGAATTAAATGGAAAAAAAGTTACGACTCAGAAAAAGTTAATAAAAAGTACTAAAAAAATTTCCTGCCGACTCTCGTGTCGATAGGAGTGTTAATATACACTTACAAATATTTTTTTTTGTATTCAAATAAAATTGTATTTAATTATTATATTATTTTTACATTATTACACAAAATTTATTATTTTATCATGAACTAAATGGAAAAAGTAACGAGTCAGAAGAAAGTTAGTACAAATTACTAAAAATTTGATGGTATGTATTTTTTTTCTTACATTAAATTTTAAACTTTATGAAATTTTAAACTTTATGATTTTTAAACTGTTTATAAACCAAAGCAATAATTTTTTTATATTGCTCTAGTCTACAATGATTAATCGTATTTTATTATCATTATTTCACGAATTAAAAAATTATTATTAAAACGTTTTTCAATGTTGATACCTATTATAACTATTCCATTTCATTATTTTTTCCAAAACTTTTAAATCAATATCACGTTTTTAATTCCCTTCTCACTCATTTTTATCTTTTAAATGGTGAGCTCTAAGCCCATTAACTTTAGTTTTGCGATCAAAACAACAAACACTTTTGGAAGAAATTTCTTTCTTGATGCATCATCATTAGGTCGTGGGCGTTGAAGTGTGCAAATTTAGATAAATACCAAAAGAAATCGAACAAAAATATCACCAAACACAAGCTGAAAAAAAAAGAAGAGATCTCTCTTTTCCAAAACCGAAACCTGAACCTGTTAAATATTTACCCCTGTAATTATTTTTAATTTCTTTTTGTCATCTGAGGGGTGATTCCTTTTATTCAGAATCTTTTTAATGAATAAAACATTTAATTAAAGCCTAGTTATGTATTCATAAAAGAAAAGTCTACCCCATTTTCTTAGTTAAAACTGCAGCTTAGCTTGGAGGTAAGACAACTCAATTTTTTTTCCTCTAACGCCGAACTGTGAGTAGAGAAAATACGCCGTATAAGGCATGTAATTAAAGATTTGATAAATAGCTAAATAAGTTTATGTGCACTTATTAAAAGTAAAAAATTATTAACGAACTTAAATTAGGCATTTCTTGCCGCTTAAGTAAATTCATTTTGATTAATATGATGTGAAGCGTATATTAAGATTAAAAACAACCATGAATTTTTATTTTTTAAAATTTGCTACCTAAAATTAATAAATATGACAGCAATATGTTATGGGTGTACATAATTAGTGATTTAAACATATAATAAATGTGTCTTTAACAGGCATATTGAAGATAAACAATATTTTAAATAACACATGAGAAGTATTTATTGATTAATATTAAAAATACAATGTTTTTTTAAAAATTCAAAAGGAAACAAACATTTCAAGATCTGGCAAATATTTTAATGCATTTTATAGTTATTTTAAAAATAAATATTCCTTCTTTGATTATATTTACAGTTTATTTTGCGATTGCTATTTTATTATTTTATTATTTTATAAGTTACGAGTCAGAAAGAAAGTTGTACGATGTATGAAAAAAAAATTCCTGTCAAGTGTCGTGTCGATAGGAGTTTTGCATATATACATTTATAAATGAGAAAATTTTTTTAAATTAGGCATTTCTCTCCTCTTAAGTGAATTCATTTTGACTAACATGATGTGAATAAACGTATATTAAGATTAAACTACCAATATTTTTTTTGTTATTTTTAATAATTGTTAAAGATTTGATAAATACTAATTTTTCAATGAATTAATGACGTTCTGATTGTATTTAAACATATACAAAATTGTCTTTAACAAAATAATGTTTTGAACAATAATTTTTTGTAATAATACACTGAAAAGTAAATTTTAATTGATTGATACTAAAAGTAGTGTAAAATTGTTTTAAAAGAATTCGGTGAAAGCAACGACAATTTTTTTCAGTGAAACTAATTTAGTCAAGAAAAGGAAATTTTGAAAATAGTTTTTTTTATTTTTAAGATATTTGTTATGATATTTCTTACTTTAAATTCTAAATTATATTATCAATATTATATTTATTTTATTAGTTATTTTCATTAAAACGATAGTATTATTATTTTATCGTTAATTTTTTTAAATGTAACGTTTTTCACTTTTGAAACTATTATAACAATTCCTTTTCATTATTTTTTACAAAAAATTTTTTAAGATTTCATATATTTTGTCGATACATTAAATTCCAAATTTTATATAATTTATAAACCAATTCAATTTTTTTATTTTATATTGTAAACATTTATGAAACGTTAGTATTATTATTTTTATTATTTTACATATTTTTTCAAAAAAAATTTTATTAAATAACGTTTCTTCCACTGAAGATAACTATTATAACATTCCAATTATTTTCCAAACTTTATTTTTTCTGTTATATATTATGTATTTTTCTTACAAAAATTCTAAATTTTATGGATAATCTATATATCAGCCAAGCCAATAATTTATATTTTATATTGCTTTAATGTCTACATTTATAAAACGTACAGTATTATTAATATTTTTATTAGCATATTCAAATTTTTTTTATTAATATAACGTTTCTCCTACTTTAGATAACTATTACAACTATTCCATTTCATTATTTTTTTCCAAACTTTTAAACGATATCAACTTTAATTCCTTCCCACTCATTTTTATCTTTTAAACTGTGAGCTCTAAGCCCATTAAATTTAGTTTTTGCGATCAAACCAACAAACACTTTTCGCGAAAAAGAAATTTCGTTCTTGATGCATCCTCATTAGGTCGTGGGCGTGGAAGTGTGCAAATTTAAATAAAATACCAAAAGAAATCGAATAAAAATACCACCCCAACACAAGACAGAAAGAAAAAAAGAGATCTCACTTTTTCCAAAACCGAACCTGTGAAATATTTACTGCCCCCGTAATTATTTTTAATTTCGTTTGTCATCTAAGGGGTAATTCCTTTTATTCAAATCTTTTTAATGAATAAAACATTTAATTAAAGCCTAGTTATTTATTCATAAAAGAAAAGTCTGCCCCAGAATTTTCTTAGTTAAAACTCCAGTTTAGCTTGAGGTAAGACAACTCAATTTTTTTTTCCTCTTATGTCGAAGAGTGAGTTGAGAAATTGCGCCGAATAAGGCCATGTAATTAAAGATTTGATAAATAGCTAAATAAGTTTATGTGCACTTATTAAAAGCAAAAATTATTAAAGAACTTAAATTAGGCATTTCTTCCCGCTTAAGTGAATTCATTTTGACTAATATGATGTGAATAAACGTATATTAAGATTAAAACTACCGTCATTTTTTATTTATTTTTTAAAAATTTGCTACCTAAAATTAATAAATATGGCAGCAATATGTTATGAACGTACACATAATTAGTGATTTAAACATATAATAAATGTGTCTTTAACAGGCATAATTAAGATGAAGAATATTTTAAATGATACATCAAGAAGTAGTTATTGATTAATACTAAAAATATAATGTTTTTAAATTTCAAAAATAATCAAATTTTCAAGAACTAGGAACTATATATGTAGTTATTTTAAGAAATTGTTATTTCTTCGACATATTTTTTTTTTTACATTTTATTATTGTATTTACGATTTTATTATTTTATCGTGAATTAAATGGGAAAAAGTTAAGAGTAAGAAGAAACTACAAAAAAAAATTCCTGTACTGTTTCGTGTCGATAGGAGTGTTAATATGCATTTATAAATATTTTTTTTTGTATTAAAGTGAAGTTCTATGTAATGACTATTATATATTTTTACTTTAATACAAAAAAAATTATTATTTTATCGGGAATTAAACGGAATAATGTTGCGAGTCAGAGGAAAGTTAATATAAAGTACTAAAAAATTGATTTTGTTAGGTTTTTTTTCTTACATTAAATTTTAAACTTTTTATTTAAACTGTACATATCAGCCAAATCAATTATTCTTATTTTATATTGCTTTAATTTTTATTTATAAAAATATTGCATTATTATTATTATTATTTAGCAATTTTTAAATTATTATTAATATAACGTTTTTCCTACTTTAGATAACTATTATAACTATTCCATTTCATTATTTTTCCAAAACTTTTAAATCATTATCACGTTTTAATTCTTTATCACTCATTTTTATCTTTTAAATGGTGAGCTCTAAACCCATTAACTTTAGTTTGCGATCAAAACAACAAACACTTTTGGAAGAAATTTCTTTCTGATGCATCATTAGGTCGTGGGCGTTGAAGTGTGCAAATTTAGATAAAATACCAAAAGAAATCGAATAAAAATATCACCCCAACACAAGCCAAAGAAAAAGAAGAGATCTCTCTTTTCCAAAACCGAACTTGGAACCTGTTAAATATTTACCCCGTAATTATTTTTAATTTCGTTTGTCATCTAAGGGGTAATTCCTTTTATTCAGAATCTTTTTAATGAATAAAACATTTAATTAAAAGCCTAGTTATTTATTCATAAAAGAAAAGTCCACCCCAGAATTTTCTTAGTTGAAACACCAGTTTAGCTTGGAGGTAAGACAACTCAATTTTTTTTTCCTCTAACGTCGAACTGTGAGTTGAGAAAATACGCCGAATAAGGCATGTAATTAAAGATTTGATAAATAGCTAAATAAGTTTATGTGCACTTATTAAAAGCAAAATTATTAACGAACTTAAATTAGGCATTTCTTCCCGCTTAAGTAAATTCATTTTTATTAATATGATGTGAATAAACGTATATTAAGATTAAAACAACCATGAATTTTTATTATTTTTTAAAAATTGCTGCCTAAAATTAATAAATATGACAGCAATATGTTATGGGCGTACATAATTAGGGATTTAAACATATAATAAATGTGTCTTCAACAATATTTGAACAATATTTTAAATAATACATCGAGAAGTATTTATTGATTAATACTCAAAATACAATGTTTTTAAAAATTCAAAAAGGAAACAAACATTTCAAGATCAAGCAAATATTTAATGCATTTTATAGTTATTTTAAAAAAAATAATTATTCCTTCGTATTTTGATTGCATTTACAGTTTATTATTGTGATTGCTATTTTATTATTGTATCGTAATTAAATAGAAAGAAGTTACGAGTCAGAAGAAAGTTGTACGAAGAATGAAAAAGAATAAATTCCTGTCTAGTGTCATTCGATAGGAGTGTTAATATGTATTTATAAATATTTTTTTCTCTCATTTCTCTTCTCTTAAGTAAATTCATTGTGACTAATATGTGAATAAACGTATATTAAGATTAAAACTACCATTATTTTTTGATTTTTAATAATTGCTAAAATTTGATAAATATGCTACTAATTGTTCAATGAATTTAATGAATTAGGGATTTAAACATATTATCAATTTGCTTTAACAAAATTCAGATGAACAATTTTTTAAAAATAATGTTTTGAAAGTATTTTTGTATTGATTACTAAAGTTACCATGTAAATTTTAACTTTTGAAATCTGGGAACAATTTTTCGGAACTAATTAGTATATAAAGCATTTCAGTTATTAAAAGTGACCAATAGATATTATCTGCTGTCAAAATTTATGATATTTTTTTTACGATTACTTATCAAAGAATATTTTATCGTTGTCCTAAATGGAAAAATTCAGAAGGAAAAAAGTTAGTAAAATGTAGTAAAAAAAATTTCTTTCATGTCATGTCAATTAAATAATTAAGTTTATAAAATTCTTTTTCGTTTTAAAGAATGTATGTAAATTATATTAATTTTATTTATTACAAAAAAATTATTATTTTTCGGGAATTAAACGGAAAAAGTTACGAGTCAGAAGAAAGTTAGTACAAAATAAAAAAAATAGATTTCTGTTGTGTGTTTTTCTTACTTTAAACTCTAAATTTTATGGGTAGTCTGTATATAAGCCAAATCAATTATTTTTATATTTTGATATTGCTGTAATTTTCATTTATAAAACTTATAGCATTATTATTATTGTTTTATTATTATTTTTATTTTTAAAATATTTTTATTAATATAACGTTTTTCCTACTTTTGATAACTATTCTATCTATTTCATAATTTTTTCAAAACTTTTAAACGAATATCAACTTTAATTCTTCCCACTCAATTTTTATTTTTAAATGGTGAGCTCTAAGTCCATTAAATTTAGTTTTGCGATCAAACCAACAAACACTTCGCGAAAGAAATTTCCTTCTTGATACATCATCATTAGGTCGTGGGCGTTGGAAGTGTGCAAATTTAGATAAAATACCAAAAGAAATCGAATAAAAATATCACCCAAACACAAGCCGAAAGAAAAAGAAAAAAAAGAGATCTCCCTTTTCCAAAACCGAAACTTGGAAACTTGAAATATTTACCCCGTAATTATTTTTAATTTCGTTTGTCATCTAAGGGTAATTCCTTTTATTCAGAATCTTTTTAATGAATAAAACATTTAATTAAAGCCTAGTTATTTATTCATAAAAGAAAAGTCTGCCCCAGAATTTTCTTAGTTAAAACCCAGCTTAGCTTGGAGGTAAGACAACTCAATTTTTTTCTCTTATGTCGAACAGTGAAGAGAAATTGCGCCGTATAAGGCATGTAATTAAAGATTTGATAAATAGTTAAATAAGTTTATGTGCACTTATTAAAAGCAAAAATATTAACGAACTTAAATTAGGCTTTTCTTCCGCTTAAGTAAATTAATTTTGACTAATATGATGTGAATAAACGTATATTAAGTTAAAACTACCATGATTTTTTTTATTTTTAAAAATTGCTACCTAAAATTAATAAATATGACAGCAATATGTTATGAACGTACATAATTAGTGATTTAAACATATAATTAATGTGTCTTTAACAGGCATAATTAAGACGAACGTACTGAGAAGTATTAATTGATTAATACTAAAATACAATGTTTTTTAAAATTCAAAAAGAATTTTTTTGAAACTAGCAAATATATAATGAATTTTAGAGTTATTTTAAGAAATAGAAATTTCTATGATATATTTTTTTTACATTTTATTTTTGATTACGATTTTATTATTTTATCATGAATTAAATAGAAAGAAGTTACGAGTCAGAAGAAAGTTGGTACAAATGTCAAAAAATTCCTGTCAAGTGTCGTGTCGATAGGAGTGTTAATATGCATTTATAAATACTTTTTTTTTTTACTTAGAACATAAGCATAATTAATATTCATGAGATTTTTTTATTGATTAATATTAAAAATGTAATGTTTTTTAAAATTAAAAAAAGAAACGAATTTTTCAAGATGAGCAATTAAATAATGCATTTTAGAGTTATTTTAGGAAATAGATATATCTTCCTGTTATATTATTAATTTCTTACATTTTATTGTTGTGATTATGTTTTTACTACATTTTTACTACTATTACTACCATCGTAATTAAATAAAACTTACGCGTCAGAAGAAAGTTAGTATAAGTATATTAAAAACATTCCTGTCAAATGTCGTGCCGATAGGAGTGTTAGTATGCATTTATAAATATTCATTTTTTTCGCATTCAACAGTGAGGAGTGAAATTGCGCGGTTTAAGGCCTTCTGCCATTTTAAATAGCTAAATAAGTTTATATGCACTTATTAAAAGCAAAAATTATTAACAAAACTTAAATTAGGCATTTCTTCCCCGCTTCAGTTAATTCATTTTGATTAATATGATTTGAATAAACGTATATTAAGATTAAAACTACCATGCTTTTTTATTATTTTTAAAAATTGCTACCTAAAAGTATTAAATATGACAGCAATATGTTATGGGCGTACATAATTAGTGATTTAAACATACAATAAATGTATCTTTAACAGGCATAATTAAGATGAACAATATTTTAAATGATACATCGGGAAGTATTTATTGATTAATACTAAAAATATAATGTTTTTTATAATTGAAAAGGTAAAAAATTTTTCAAGAATTACCAAATATAGATTACATTTTATACATATTTAAGTAATAACCTAAATTTTATTATTGAAATTATGATTTTATTATTTTATCCTGAATTAAAATGAAAAAAAGATTTGATAAAACCAAAAAGTAAGTTTAGTGCAAAGTATTAAAAAAAATTTCCTGTCCAATGTCGTGTCAATAGAAGTGTTAATATACATTTATAAATATATTTTGTATTAAAATAAATTTGTATGTAATTATTAATACTATTTTTTTTACTTTATTAATTTTTAGTGTTAATATGCTTTTATAAATATACTTTTGTATTAAAGTAAAATTGTATGTAATTATTATATAATTTTTATTTAAAAAAAAAATATTTAAAAATGCATATTAACACTGAACAAGATTTGACAAAGATAACAATACTCTGAAAATTATTTATTGATTAATACTAAAAATAAAAAATTCAATTTTTAAAATTCAAAAAGAACAAATTTTTCAAGATCTAACAAATATTTAATGCATTTTATAGTTATTTAAAAATAATTATTCCTTCGAAATTTTTGATTACATTTACATTTTATTATTACGATTGCTATTTTATTATTATGTTATCGTGAATTAAATAGAAAAAGTTACGAGTCAGAAGAAAGTTTGTAACAAAATCAAAAATATTCCTGTCAAATGTCGTGTCGATAGGAGTGTTAATATGCATTACAATTTTTTTTTCCTTAAATCGAACTGTGAGAAGAGAAATTGCGAAGTATAAGGCAAAAAACGTATTTTGTTTTTACATTAAATTTGAAAGTTTATGGGTAACTTGTATATCAACAAGATTAATTATTTTTAATTTTATATTGTTCAAGTTTTTATTTATAAAACCTATATTTTTATTGCTTTATTTTACATATTTAAACATTTCTTAACATTTTATTTTTTTTTTGTAACGTTTTTCCTACTTTTGATAACTATTATAACTATTCCATTTCATTACTTTTTCAAAACTTTTAAATGTATATGAGGCTTTAATTCTTCCCACTCAATTTTTTATCTTTTAAATGGTGAGCTCTAAGCCCATTAACTTCAGTTTGCGATCAAAACAATAAACACTTCTTGAAGAAATATCTTTCTTGATACATCATCATTAGGTAGTGGGCGTTGAAGTGTGCAAATTTAGATAAAATACCAAAACAAATCGAATAAAAATATCCCCCAACACAAGCCGAAAGAAAAGAAGAGATCTCTCTTTTCCAAAACCGAAACTTGGAATCTGTTAAATATTTACCCCCGTAATTATTTTTAATTTCGTTTGTCATCTAAGGGGTAATTCCTTTTATTCAGAATCTTTTAATGAATAAAACATTTAATTAAAGCCTATTTATTTATTCATAAAAAAAAAAAAAACTCTACCCCAGAATTTTCTCTTAGTTAATACTCCAGCTTAGCTTGGAGGTAAGACAACTCAATTTTTTTTTCTCTTATGTGGAACTGCAAGAAGAGAAATTGCGTCGTATAAGGCATGTAATTAAAGATTTGATAAATAGCTAAATAAGTTTATGTGAACTTATTAAAAGCAAAAATATTAACGAATTAAATTAGGCATTTATTCCGCTTAAGTAAGTTCATTTTGACTAATATGATGTGAATAAACGTATATTAAGATTAAGACTACCATGATTTTATTTTTTATTTTTAAAAATTGCTACCTAAAATTAATAAATAGGACAGCAATATGTTATGGGTGTACATAATTTGTGATTTAAACATATAATTAATGTGTCTTTAACAGGCATAATTAAGATGCACTAAGAAGTATTTATTGATTAATACCAAAAATATAATGTTTTTTTTTTTTTTTTAATTCAAAACTAAACAAATTTTTCAAGGACTACCAAATATATATAGTTAGTTTAAGAAATAGTTATTCCTTCTACATATTTTATTACTATTACATTCCATTATTGTTATTATGATTTTATTATTTTATCTTGAATTGAATGGAAAAAAGTTACGAGTCTTAAGAAAGTTAGTAGTAAGTACTAAAAAATTCATATCAAATGTCATGTCTATACAAGTGTTAATATGCATTTATAAATTTTTTTTTTCTGTATTAAAGTAAAATCCAGTAATTTTTTTATTGGTTTTACTTTAATACAAATTTTTTTTTTATTATTTTATCTGCAATAAAACGGAAAAATGTTACGAGTCAGAAGAAAGTTAATAAAAAGTACTGAAAAAAATAGATTTCTGTTATGTGTCTTTTTCTTACATTAAATATGAAATTTTATGGGTAATCTGTATATCAGCCAAGTCAATTATTTTTAGTTCATATAGTTCCAGTCTACATTTATAAAATAGTATTAATTTTATTATTATTATTCTAACGATTTTTAAATTTTTTTATTAAATAACGTTTCTCCTACTTTTGATAAATATTATAATTATTCCATTTCATTTTTTAAACTTTTAAACCAATATCACGCTTTAATTCCTTCTCATTCATTTTTATCTTTTAAATGGAGAGCTCTAAACCCATTAACTTTAGTTTTGCGATCAAAACAACAAACACTTTGGAAGAAATTTCCTTTTGATGCATCATCATTAGGTCGTGGGCACTGAAGTGTGCAAATTTAGATAAAATACCGAAAGAAATCGAATAAAAATATCACCCCAAACACAAGCCGAAAGAAAAAGAAGAGATCTCTCTTTTCCAAAACCGAAACGTGGAACCTGTTAAATATTTACCCCCGTAATTATTTTTAATTTCGTTTGTCATCTAAGGGGTAATTCCTTTTATTCAGAATCTTTTTAATGAATAAAACATTTCATTAAAGCCTAGTTATTTATTCATAAAAGAAAACGTCTACCCCAGAATTTTCTTAGTTAAAACTCCAGCTTTGCTTGGAGGTAAGACAACTCGATTTTTTTTTCCCTCTAACGTCGAACTGTGAGTGGAGAAATTGTGCCGAATAAGGCCATGCAATTAAAGATTTGATAAATAGCTAAATAAGTTTATGTGCACTTATTAAAAGCAAAAATTATTAACGAACTTAAATTAGGCATTTCTCTCTGCTTCAGTAAATTCATTTTGACTAATATGATGCAAATAAACGTATATTAAGATTAAAACTACCATCTATCATGATTTTATTTTTATTTTTTAAAATTTGCTATCTAAAATTAATAAATATGACAGTAATATGTTAGGCGTACATAATTACTGATTTAAACATATAATAAACGTGTCTTTAACTGGCATAATTAAGATACACTAGAAGTATTTATTAATTAATACTAAAAATACAATGTTTTTTTAAATTCTAAAGGAAACAAATTTTTCATGACTAGCAAATAATAATGAAGTAGATATTTTTTTGTAATATTTTATTATTAAACAATTTTTTATTGTGTTTACGATTTTATTATTTTAAATAATAAATAGAAAGAAGTTAGTTCTAAGTACAAAATTTCTGTCAAGTGTCGTGTCGATAGGAGTGTTAATATGCATTCATAATTTTTTTTCTTCATAATTGATTTTTGTTATTAAAAAATTTTAACGACTTTAAATTACGCATTTCTCTCCGCTTAAATAAATTCATTTTGACTACTATGATGTGAATAAATGTATAAAATTTAAAAGTGCCATGATTTTTTTATTTTTAAAAATTGCTAGGTAAAATTAATAAATACAACAGCAATTTGTTATGGGTGTGCATAATTAGTAAGTTAAACATATAATAAATGTGTCTTTAATAGGCATAATTAAAATTATTGATTAATATTAAAAAATAATGTCTTTTATAATTGAAAAGGAAACAAATTTTTAAGAATTACCAAATATAATACATTTTTTATAGATATTTAGGTAATAACTAAAATTTTATTATTGAAAATATGATTTTATTATTTTATGCTGAATTAAATGAAAAGAAGTTAAGAACCAAAAGAAAGTTAATGCGGGAAAAATACTAAAAGAATTCCTGTCAATGCCAATTTGATAGGAGTTTTAATATTCATTTATATAAATATATATATATATATATATATCATATATATATTATTCAAGTAAAATTGTATGTGATTATTATATTATTACAAAAAATATTTGAAAATGCATATTAAAAAAAATTATTATTTATTAGAAAATATATATATAATTTATTTTATAGTTATTTTAAGAAATAGTTATTTCTTCGACATATTTTATTACAATTACATTTTATAACTGTGATTATGATTTTATTATTTTATCGTGAGTGAAATAGAAAGAAGTTACGAGTCAGAAATAAGTTAGTACTAAATATTTATAAATGTATGCTTTAACATTCCTAACAAGACACAAGATATCTGTCTCTGAATTATCAAAGATTTGTTTCTTAGTTTATTTGCCATTATCTGCTTACATTTCAGCTTGCTTTTTTAGCGACTCATTTCTCTGAACTCTATAATGCTAAAAATTCTACTATACAAAAAATTAATAATTGTAAATGATATGTATATATATATATATATACAATAATGTTTAATATAAAATAATGTAAACGTTTTCCACGGGATGTAAGGAAAAAGCTAAACGCATTAACTTTTAGCTCACTACAAAATAAATTACCTGTATTACTTAAAAATTTAATAAATAATATAATAAAACAAAATTTGTTATGTTAAATTAATTGTGGTAATCCTATTAAAAAGATATTTATGCAATGGATATAAAGACTTAATCGAAAGCAACTAAAATAAATAATTTCCTACCTTTTTTAAATAAGAATAACATTAATAACAAGTTTTTTATAACTAACAACTTGTTATTTTAACATTAATAACAAGTTTGTGAAGTCATCTTGGATAAAGTTGAATGTGCTAAAATTTCTCAATCTCAGTAATGACTGATGTAAAGTTTAGTAACTCATAATTCATTCAACGCATTTTTTTTTTTTTTTTGCCAGTTCTGATTTAGTTTAACTTTTAATTTCCATTACTTATCTACTCATTAAAAAAAATATGCTTGTAAAAACAAAATATATCCAACAATTTTTAGACTTGTATATTTTTGTTATTTAAAATTTATAAGTAATTCTCGTGTACCACAAAATATCCTTTGAGGATTACAGATGCAACAATAACAAATTTTTAAAATGGTCAAAAGAATGATAAATTTAAAACAAAAATACAAACTAAAAATAAAATTTAAAAAATGGGACAGAAACGATTTAAAAAATATTAAAAAAAGTATTGAAAATTTTAACAAGTTGACAAAAGTTTGTTGGATGGCTTTGTTGGAGTGCCAGTTCATTTCTTTACAATTTTCTAGTACGTTTGAGCCTGAGTAGCTAAAAATAATATTTTATTATGATTAATATTTTTACACTGAGTTGACACTTGAGTTGAGTATAGATTATTTCACATTACAGTTGAGCATAGATTAATCTGTTTAAGTAGCAGTTAAAAATGGCGTGCCCACACATAAAAACTGAACAATTCTACACTCGATGGAAAATGATAAGGGCGAAGCCAATGGGGAATAAGAGAAAGTACTTTTTCGTGATAGAAGTATTTAATGATTCTAGGTGCAATTTATTCGACAACTTAATAGATTTGTTTTTGAGAGCTTTTTTTGTAATAAAATTTCGGTACATTTACATTAATTTCTCTGTAATTTTTGGTATTTTTTTCACTAAAGAATCAGCTCTTTCATTGCTGAGATTGCATGTATAGTTATTTACTCTTGTCCAAATAATGTTAAGTTTTGCAAGAATATGATTAATTTTTAATTTACTATCTGTAGAAACTTTTCCAAGAAAGTAACGAGAACTTTGTTATTCAAGCTTTGTTCTATTAGTCCTAAAATTTAAGGATTCTAAGAATATTGTACAAACTGGTATAGCTCTATAATGAGTAGGTGAGTTATTTCAGAGAAACTCGCGGAAGTTTCGAGCATGCTTCTGTTGTCAAGCAACGGCTGAGATGAAATCCCTTTCACTTAGTAGTAGGGTTTCACCATAAAGAGTGGCACGACTTTCCAGTCATAATGTAGTAGAGAGTGTTACAGTTGGAGTGTGGCTGTGAGTGCCGGAGCCATGCAGAGATGTAAAATGTAACTGATATTTTTGTCTTGTATGTTTTTTTGTAAATATTGTGCTTATTTTTATTTGTGGCATAAAATAGAATTTTTGTTACAAATAAAAAAAAAAAACTGTGGTTGAATGTGATTGAGTTATAACAGACAACATAATATATATCACCCTTCCATTATAATGGACAACCTAGGAATGTACAGAAAGTGTCATCGACAGTTGTTTGTTTAGAATTTTATAAAGAAATTTTTAAATAAAAAGAGAAAGAAATGTGCATTTAAATCATTCCATAGGCTAGAGCGACTTGGGGGGTCAGCACGTTGGGCTTATGGTTCATTAATGCTTAGTTCGAAACTCGATAAGGGAATGCCAAACAGATATCTTTCATGTACATACTTGGAATCTTTCATGTACATAAATCTGCAATCTACAAAAGTCTTCCTCTGGGCAAGAGAAAAATAGGGAGGTGGTTGCAAACCTCTCAGATACAATCTTCTGCAGTGTTTCCCAAACATTTTTCTTCCATGTCCCACCTAAGCCTTTCTAAAATTCTTATAAGCCCTGTGTAACATATACAGATTTTTAATATTCAAAAATTGTATTATTCCCTGAAGAAACTTAAATGGTATGCTTTACAAGAAATAATTAGGAGATAGTTGAGGAATCACAATAAGTTAATTTTCAAAACACATAACGTATAATTTAAAATCAAGAACAAAATAATTTTAATGAAATATTTTCTATATTATTTAAATTGTTAGTATTTATTTATTTATATTTAGTGAGATAATGCCACTTGGTGATTACTGCAAAGGGAGTTTATGTAAGGTTTAAATTTAATTAGCTTTGTCTGAAGTATCTCTGCTGTATTACATCGAGTTGATTTCTTTTTATTTTAGCAGAAAATCATGTATGGCGCTAGATCTACATTCAGCTAAATATGAAGATAGTAATGATAACTGACAATAAGCAATAATGGAATATAAGATAACAAGTAATGTTTAACCGACTCATCGTTTTGCATTTTTGACACTTCGTTTTGATAGTGTATATTTTAATTAGCAGACAAAATTAGTTGCATCTCTCAAGTTGGAAAATCAATTTGTTTCAAATCAGAAAATCTCTATTTCATATGAGCCGATATAATTTTCATGTGATCGACAATAGTAAGTATAGCTGTATCAGTCATTATGCATTTTTGAATTTAATTAAGCTTTTCAAAAATTTTGTTGCCAACATATTTTTGACATAATTCAATGAAGGTAATGGAACCAGATATTTTCCTTTTGGCATCGACTGGAGTTGTATTTGTTCTTTGAAATGGGTTATTTAATATATTTAGTTTTTCAAATATATCGATTAAATAACTCTCAAATACTTTACCATCGATCGTTAACAAATACTTCATTTCAGGTTTGTCACTTAAAATATCAATAAGAGTATCAAATAGTAATAAATAAATCTTTTCAATATGGCTTTCGAAAGGGATTGATGGATAAATAAATTAAATCTATCAGTCCCTTTCGAGAGCCATCTTACTTCAGTATGAAGTAAAAAGTCTCACGTGGTCTGCATTTTTGTTCTTCACAAAATAACCTAAAGAGACTCTCGCATTAGCTTTAATTGATACACTATATAATGGAATTATAACTCTGTATAACATCACTACATAACATTATGTAACTACACTACATTATATAGCTACAGTCATTGATACACTATATATATAAATTTAATACTGTATTTAAAGCAGGGGGAAATGTTTTCTATAAATAGCACAATGGACGAGAAGGGTTTCTGTATTTTCGTTTTCATCAATTTTACGCATCATATTAGAAACATAAGATGATATATTTTTCAACGATATAAAGTATTTGTAGCAAGAGGCATTATTACCAATTTTTGTTTTTGTGTGTGTTTGCAAGAAGTACTATTAGTAGTCTTCTGTGGTTCAGTATTCACAAGTTGAATCCAAAATAAATTCAAAGAAATATCATTTGGTTAGACATTCATTAGGTGATTTCCTTGTACTCAAAAATATAATTTAGCTACAGCTAATATAGCTGCTACATTCAGTAGTGAAATAAGCCCTGCCATAGGACAACTAAATGTAATTTAGGCTGTTGAACATCCTGCTGCCATTTCGTCAACAATATCGTCTACTCCTTTTATCAAATTATACAAAAAAAGTATTACGTACGGCTTTTGGGAGATTTCTATTGTTTATCTATATATGTTACTCTTACTATGCAATGTTGAAAATAGTATGAAAGTATTTGAAGAAAGAGAAAAAAAGAGATCTGAACACGAGGTGCAGGATGCATAATACTATGATTAACTGGGATATTTAAACAATACATTCTTGATCTTCCTAAAGTCGCAATATCAAACATTAAATAATTTTGCATTGCTATTTTTAATTGCTTTTCAACTTCTTGACATCGTCTTTTCACAGCATGGAAATTTGAATAACAATATCCAAACCTCAAAATGTCCCCCAGACAGGTCTCTGTCTGCCAACCTGACAAACAATACCTGCTATTCCATCCCATTAAAACCGTTCACCTCCAAACAATGGCGGGCAATCAAAGAGAAACAAACCACCCCCGCTTACGCACCAGCGGATAAGCCATTAGGCGTATCGGATTGTTTGGGGGGGAAGAACTCCCGGAAATTTTCATTGCACGAGGCGATGTCCAATGGGATGAATGACCCAGTTTTCCCTCTCCTGATTTATGATTCCCCAACATTATTTCCCTCCACAAAGGCCAGTCTTGATGAAAGCTCCCAGAAATGAATGGGGGAAATAACGAGGAATCTTCCAGTAATGAGAAGGAATCGGGGGAAAGATTTGTGGATGTCTTCCCTATCTGGAACCATTCTGTGAGATTTCGTGGAGAGGGGCAACACTGAGTTTGTTTGATGGCACCACCATTAATTATTAAGTATGGATCTGAAATAATTTGAAATAATAAGATAATGAATCTGGTAATTATTATTGCAGTTCTCGAATGCCAGAGACGCCATTTGATTTTTGGAAAGAAAAACATGTGGCAGATTCAAAGTTACATGGGGATTCAGAATCACAGGGAACTTGCTTTTACTTAACATACATCTTGGTCAAATGCAATTCTCATCTAGCGGCATTTAGAAAGCTTTACGACATCGTTTCATTTCATTTCAACAAAGGGTCTTTTTCTTTATCATGCCCAACCCCTTACTGACACATGGAAAGTTTGATTTTGCTTAGCTTATCGAATTTCGAAACGATATTCCCCATTTCTAAAATCAAGGAAGTTATTTGACAATCCGCTTTAGGACTCTTAATGAATCTAAAAAGGAAAATATTTTAATTATTATCAAATTCATAAATGCTTTCAGATCTTATAAAAAAGTTTATAAAAATGTATTGTACCTATGTATTATTTTTAGTTAATTTGTAATATTCATAATTTATTGCAGAAGTTATTTGCATACTATGAAAATTGCTTTCATTTTGTAAAAACAGGCTGCATAATAAAATATGTATACAAACTATACAATACAAAAGAATAAAAGTATCGTCAAGTTGGTAACAAATTTCCGTAATGAGAGGGAATAGGGGATTTGTGGATGTCTCCCTATCTGGAACCATTCTGTGAGATTTCCTGGTGGATGGTAACATTGAGTTTGTTTGATGGCATCACCATTAATTATTAGTATGGATCTAAAATAATTTGAAATAATAAGATGAGGAATCTGGTAATTATTATTGCTGTTCTCAAATGCCAGACATGCCATTTGATTTTTGGAAAGAAAAATATGTGGCAGATTCAGAATTACATGGGAATTCATATTTTCATATTTTTCTTTCTACGCCCCTGTTGAGCGAGGTAATGCGTTTGATGGTGCTGCGATTCGCACAGTTCTGTCCCAGCTGCAGTGACATCTGGAAAAATTCACAAGAGCTGTTATCTTCTGTGATTCTAGAGCTGCTCTGTTAGCTACTGTTTCTAACAATAATCCTAAAACCCAAGACATATTGGATTGCCGTTATCATCTTGAAAACCTGGCATCACTTGAAAAACTATAGTCCTTTAGTGGGTTCCTGCCCGCTGTGGGGTTCCAGGCAATGAGAAAGCCGATTTCCTGGCTAAAAGGGGGATTTAATTACACAAAAATATATCGTCCTATACCCTTCCACTCTATCAAAAATCTCATCAAAAGATCAATTAAAAAGTCCGCGCTCAAGAAGACGTCTATAACCGTGTTTCCCAAAAGTCCTGGAAGAATGCCATCCCAAATCTATGTAATGTTCCAAGGCGTAGAGCAGTCGCTCATTTCCGACTAGCCACTGGACATGACTGCCTGCGTAAACATCTTTACAGATTCAAAATTGTTCCTTCCCCGATATGCACTCTGTGCAGCTCTGGAGAGGCTATTGACTCCACACATCTACTGCACTGTCCTGCTCTGAGCAAGACTTTTCTCGCCGAGCGATATTGGGAGGCTAGAGATATGTTAGATTAATGAACTCTGTTGCAGCATGTTTTGTTGTTTTCTCTGATCTTTTTTTTTTATTTTTCGTTGTTCTGTAACTGTTCATAATCTGCCATTGGAAATAAAAAAACTGTAGCGATATCCGTCATAAGAACTCTAGCAGCCCATTAAAATTTAGCCTTGGTAAAGTTGTCAGAATTAAAAGTCATAAAATCAAGTGCACAGTGCATGTTGTCAAATGCAAAAAGTCCATGGTTTCACCTGACGAGCATAGAGAACAGCCATCATTAATATCTAGTTCACCCATGTGGTGCAAGTGTTTATTAAGAAAATCATGTCCAGTCGAGAGTCGGAAATTTGCGGTAAAAACCGCACGGGTCAAGTCCATTGGGATGGGTCAAAAAGTAAATATATTCCAAGTTTTGTGAGTTGAAAGCAGTTTGTAAGTTTGGTTTAAGGGTCTGTCTGCGAAACAAACTTAATTCAGAATCACAGGAAACCTGCTTTACTTAACACACTTCTTTGTCAAATGCATCATCTCTAAAGGGGATAAATCTGAGGGTTTTACGACATCATTTCATTCCTTTCCAACAAATGATCTTTTCTTCTTTCTTTCGCCCAACCCCTTGCTGACACATGGAAAGTTTGGTTTTGGCTTAGGATATCGAACCAGAATTTCCCATTTCTGAAATCCAACAAGCTATTTGACAGACTCCTTAAGGCCTATCAAGGAATCTAAAAATGAAAATATTTTTAATTTTTATCAAATACTTATATGCTTATATATCTTATAAAAACGTTTACAAAAAAAATTGTATCTATGGAAACATTTGCGTTTTTTTAGTTAATTAGTAATATATACATTTATTTATTGTGTTTTTATTGTCATTCTGTGCGATTTCGTGGAGGGGACAGTATTGAGTTTATATGATGGCATCACCGTTAATTATTAGTATGAATCTAAAATATTTTGAAACAATAAAGATAATCCATTTGGTAATTATTATTGCTCTTCTCAAATGCCAGAGACGCCATTTGATTTTTGGAAAGAAAAATATGTGGCAGATTCAGAGTTACATGGGAATTCAGAATCACAGGAAATCTTCTTTACTTAACACGCATCTTTGTCAAATGCAATACCTAGAGAGCTTTACGACATCGTTTCCTACCTTTCCAACAAAAGTTCTTTCTTTATCATGCCCAACCCCTTGCTGATACATAGAAAGTTTGGTTTTGTTAGGGTTATCGGGTTTCGAATCAAGATTCCTCATATCTAAATCCAGCAAGCTATTGATAAAGAACAACATTAAATTTCACAATTTCTGCAGATTGTATGTTTCCATCATTTTTAATTTAGAAATGTGAAATAACAGCTTTTTGCTTTTATCTGCTTCATATTATAAAAATTCAAAAATTGCCATGGAAGGTATCAATAGTCTGAATTCTTTCTCGGTTACACTTTAATGTTAACAGCGCGCACTATTCCGCCCTGGTGACATTTATATGAACTGCGTCTCCCGTTCTGTAGAAATTCAAGTTTGTCGTTTAAATTAGTTACGCTTAAACACGCACTCAGCCAAATCTTCTATTTTTTCAGCATTAGATGCTTTGAGAACATTTCCAGTATAATGCGAATTTTTCCAGTTTAATATGGTTTACAAATTCTTTAGAACTTAACCACTTAAACTGCAAACGTAATTAGCTATGAGCTCCCCCTCCCTCATTTGTCTGTATCTTTAATATATATATATATATATATATATATTGTCATTTGTGCAAAATACAATTAAGGAGAAGTATTGGAATACTGATTATATCCCCAGACCTTTTGGATATCTGCTTAACGGTTCGTTGGACTGAAAAGGTAAAGGTATTTTCTAGCTTAGCGAATTGGTTGATGAGGTTAAAATCTGAGAAGCTGAATAATAGCACCATTCAAGACTCTCGGTTGAATGTCTCTCTTGTATTAGGGGGCTATTTAAGGATATATTTAGCACTTAACTTATGGCCTTTGTGGATTGTACCATACTCTACATCTTGCCCTATTTACCATGATGATGAGTTAACGTAAAATGCATCATAATAAAAAAAAATACGCCTCCGTCATCTTCTGTTTCAATACATCCAAATTTTTTTTCCTATCCTGCCCAATCCTATGCGTGAATTTAAAACCATTTTTTACTTTATATAACTTTCTAACATGAGTGAGATACAGCATGTCTTCTTTGACACAGTTCTCGAAGTTATATCAGTGGTTTCAGTTTTATCTGGTTTATACGAAGAGATCGAATCTGTCCGTATATTTTTATAAGCGTGTCACCTGCATTGTAGATGTCTTCGTTTCAGTGTTGCTAAATTTAATGCTATCATCGGTGATTTTTATGTGAAACTTGATCTAAAATATGAGCTCTTAAAATTGTCTGAAATCGTAACAGCGATGTTCGCAAAACTGGTCACATCAAAATGAAATATTTTTTAATCTATAGTAACTTCCTGTCCAAAACAATCCTTTGTGAGTTTCTAATTACTGATATAACTATTCATTGAATTGAATAATTTGCAGTGCCAAGCTTCTAATAATAGGTTTACGAAACTACCTGTGTCGACAGAAGCGATTACATTTTTTTATTATTTTATTTTTATTTCTTTTGTTTGAAGCCTTGTGACTGAGAGAAAGAGTGCCCTTAAATAAAGGTCAGCGAAGAAAATATTTGCTTGACCAATAAAAGTAAAAAAAAAATCATGTTTTTTTTTCAAACTGAGTTTTTCAAAGCGTTTCCGTAATTAAAATTTTTAATCATCATCATCATCATTGCTGCAGCAGCCCGCCTGCCTACTGATAGATTTTGAAATATGAGATGTCTTCATTTTACGGGGTAAGGTTGTCAGCCCTACGCCCTACAGTGATGTTAGACTGGGACCTACAGTTAAAAAGGGAATTCCGAACCACTATAAACATCCATGGCACCACCGGGACCGAACCCAAAACCTGTGGTACCGAGGGCCAGAGCGTTAGCCACTCGGCCATTGAGACCCCAAAAGATTTAATACAAGGAATAATTTTATTTATTATTGGAGAATATTTTTTGTCTTTCTTTTGGTCTCTTTTCATTTTTAGTTTAAAGCCAACTTTAGTGATAGAAATTGTATGATTTCTTCAATTTATTAAAGCTTTTAGACATTTCTGGACATCCACCATTAATATAAAAGATTATATACTGATATTTTTATGATGAAATGTATTATTTTCTAGTCTTAACTCAGTTTTCCAGCTAAAATAATAAATGCAACTTTAAACCCTGTTAATGAGTTACTGTGATAAAATTATTCATGATGTTATTCTCTTGAATTAAGGACAACCCACCAACAAGATTTCGATATAATAAAGCTCTCTGTTAAATTAGCAGGCCCCCGAATAGTTTTTAAATAATCAGTTACAGCATTTCAACTGTCAGCGCTGCCTTCACTAATCTTCCAAGGATTCGTTAATTATCTCCCTTACAAATTCGCCAAAGGCAAATCTTGTGGTATGTAAGAGCGCTTTCGTTTTAGCCATTTGCTAATTTCGTGGTGTTGACTGCAGAACATTCATTATGAATTTGTTGCGGACTAAATATTCGTGTATGATTATTTTAGTACAGTCAATTCTACTAGCAATTTTCGCTCCATGATAGGATGAGAGAAATTTATAATATTTTCACGTGTGTTTGCGTCAATTCTACTTAGTTGATTTGCATAATTTCATGCGATAGATGGTTCCTTGCATTAAAAATAGTCTGAATTAAAGACATTGTTGATGAAAATTTTAAAATGCAATGAAATTGCATTAGAATTAGTGGTTGCTTAAAGTATTAAAATAAGATGTATGGTAAGACTATTCATTGGGAATTATGTTCACGTTACCTTTTTTTCAGCAAATGACAATTTAAAATAAATTATAATATTAAAAAAACAATGTCTTCACGAATAATTATTATATTTTGCATATTGATATGGAATTGTTAGTGTAAGGACCACTTACTTCGTTGCTTAAGCAAGTAGTCATTGGAAAGAAATGCAACTTCAACGGGATTTAAATATTTGAGATTTGAATTTATTAAAAGAAAAAAATATAAAAGACAGGTTAATATTTATTTATTGTAATGCTTTTACTGGCATTTATGTTGCTTTTTACCATTTTTGTAGGGCTGTACAAAATGTTTTGCAATAGTTTTACCATCATTTGTATTTTTTTCATCATTGTTTCTATTATTTTTACCGTGTGCTTACTGTTTTCACCATTGTTTTTATTGTTTTTACCGTTTGCCTACTGTTTTCATAATTGTTTACATTATTTTTACCGTTTGCCTACCTTTTCCTCATTGTTTGAATACTGTTTCTGCCATTATTAGATTGTTTTCCCATTGTTCAAAACATTGTTTTACCATAATTTTTTTTTCTATTGCTCGCATTGTTTTTAGCATTTAAACATCACTTTGCTGAATCAAATTCACCGTATTAAAATGTACGTGTGGGCTTGTTGGAAGTAATTTTTTCTAAGTGGAAGTAGTTTCTCCTTCTCTCTCACAAAAAAAAAAACTGTACCACATTTGGGTGCCATATTAACCAATACCATTGTACTAGTAGAATTAACCAATACCATTTTGGATGCTAGCTACTGCTGAATGGAGAAAAGTTTACAAAATGGACATCGATAATTTTGCAGTTTTTTTAAAAATTATAAGTATGATATTTTAGAGACAGTAGAGTTTATAAAACCATAAATGTGAAATAATAAAAATAAAAGGGCATATGAGTTACAAGTAATGAAAAATAGTAAATAAGTGAAATCAAATTTCCAGGATTTAAGATGCAGTATGTTGGCTTTGAACGAATCGCAGCGACCTGATGCCCAATTGTCTAACAATCTGGCCTTTGATACCACAGGTTTCAAGTTTGAGTCCTGGCGGTGGCATTGATGTCTGCTAGTGGTTTGTAATCCCCGTTAAGCTATAACTCCCGGTCTAATTAGCCTAAATTGTGCACAAATGACCGTATAGCGACAAACTTGAACCAAACTAAATTGAACGAATCGCAGTCTGTATTCCGGTTCCTTCTAAGAAAGTCATTTGATAACGAAATAAAAAAGTACTAAAGAGAAATATTGTTAAGATTAAAAAGTAAAAGAAAGGAAAAAAAAAACCACAAATATATTCAATATCAGAATATTCCCCTTAATTAAAAAAAAAAAAAAAAAATTCCATGAAAAAACAACAAATCTGGCAGTACTGATATAACATAAAAGGAAGCAAAAAAAAAAAAAAAAAAAAAGCAATATGAAAGCCCAGAGAATTCGTTAAAAGACAAGAGAAAAGCCGAGCGGGGTAGATGTTGTGACAAATCTCCGGGCCCCTGCAGTCATTAGGGGGAGATGGCTCCCGGAACCATCATGCCTGCTGATCGGGAGTCGGTGCTGTTTCACTCAGCCAGAGGTTAATGGGCAAATCGCTTCCTTTTCTCATGGCTTAGTGATCAATTTGCCCCCTACCTGAAAACCATTGATTTTTCACTCCGCAGATTATCTGTCTAAATATATATAAAGCCATAAGTTTTGTATGTATGTTAGAAATTCTTGTGGTTTATAAATGTTCATTTTTTCTAATTATTTCATTTTTTACAAAATTGCAAAAATATCACAAATTATAGCAAATTAATATTCTTTCCAAGTAATAATCTCAATTAAGCGTCTACTTTGATAAGGTTATCAGCTTTACAGTTGGAACATCAATTTAGTGGGTAAATATTCATCTCTGATGTCGCAAATTACATCTCTGAGACCACCATCTCACAAGGATATATATATATATATATATGAAGCCAAAGATTTGTGTGCCTATTGAAACTTTTTTTTTGGTTTATTACTGTATTTTTATTTTATTTATTTATTGCTCTTTCAAAATAAAAATATAAAAACACAAATTATTTCATTTTTAATTCAGCAAAATTACAACGTTTCAAGAATTATAGCAGATATATATTCCTTCTATGGGATAATCTCAATTAATCGTCTACATTAATCAGATTGACATCATTACAATTGAAACATCAACTTAGTGTGTAAATGTTTATTTCTGATGTCGCCATTTTTTAAACGAATACCATCAAGAGTTCTGTTTAAAGAGACCTCATCCTATTCCACACTCTCATATATATATATATATATATATATATAAAGCCAAAGATTTCTATGCCAGTTGGAAATATTTTTGGTTTATTACTGTATTTTTATTTTATTTATTTATTGCTCTTTTAAATAAAAACATAAAAACACGAATTATTTCATTTTTAATTGAGTAAAATTACAATGTTTCAAGAATTATAGCAGATATATATTCTTCTATGGGATAATCTCAATTAATCGTCTACATTAATCAGGTTGACATCATTACAATTGGAACATCAACTTAGTGTGTAAATGTTTATTCCTGATGTCGCCATTTTTTAAACGAATATCATCAAGAGTTCTGTTTAAAGAGACCTCATCCTATTCCTCACTCTCATATATATATATATATATATAAAGCCGAAGATTTCTATGCCAGTTGAAATATTTTTGGTTTATTAATGTATTTGCTCCTTCTAAATAAAAACTTAAAAATACCAATTATTTCATTTTTATCTAAGCAAAATTACAATAATCAAATATTATAGCAAATATATATTCTTTCTAAGGGATAATCTCAATTAAGCGTCTGCGTTAATCAGGTTTCCAGCATTACAATTTTAACATCAATTTAGTGCTTAAGTGATGTCGGCAATTTTGAACGAACACCTCCAAGAGTGTAATTTAAAGAGATATCATAATTATATTAAATTACATTCTTGGAGTTATTCATTCAAAATTGGGAGGGATCGTTCAAAAAACTAAATTAAAAATGGAGGGTATTCGTTCAAAATTAATCTCATAGGGAGAGATTCTAGCTTAAGGATTTATCATACTGCCTTCTCAATCTCATACCAGCTTGCTGATTTATAATTCAACACAAATATGGGAATTTACATTTGTGTTCAGCCTGAAGGCATTGAACTGAACTTTCTTCGATTTAATATCCATAAGCTGCTGCAGATCTGTTGGAAAAATTGTCAGTATTCATCACTATAAATTCACTGATGAGCTTATGACATTATTAGTTAAATAAAAATTCTCACATATACACCAGCTCTTTTACCTTGTATCTCTGAACTGTACGTTAATCTTCAAAGTTTATGACCAAACATACAGTGAGAACAATTTTGTTGATTAGATTTCTAACAAGTACAGAACCACTTCTAATATAACAATACCATTTTAGTCGAGAATATTGGTTATATTATTATTATAATGAATAATATTGTAACATAGTATAAATCCTAAGCCATTTAAGTCACGCTAACTAGTAACCGCCATTTTGGTTGTTAGAAGTTCACTTATCTCTGACTCATTACTGTGTCTGGCATCCACTGAACCGTATTAGCAAGAATCCCGGCAACTTTCAGTGAAAGCTCTCTCCAGACAAATTGCTTCTTCAAACAAGAAAAGTGCATGGAGGAAATAACCTTGGCTTAATGAACTAAAAATAAGTATTTTAATTATTTGTACAGTTATCCACCTAACTTTAAATTAGAAATTATTTATTAATAATATTTAAATTTTTAGAAATTATTTAATTATTATTTGTTGTGTAATAACTCAGGCTCTCTCGAATAAAAATGAATTCGCATTCGAATATTTTTGATAAAAATGTAATAGATGAAATATCTTCGTTGTTACTGCTATAATTGTAAAGACAGTGTAATATAAACGTTTTATTTTTAGATGAGTTTTATCTTCAATAGCTGCAATTTTGGAGCCTGATGACCGAGTGACTAGGGTTCGGTGCCACAGATTTCTGGTTCGACGTTTCCATGGATATTTTGCAGTGATTCGGAATCCAAATCTTTAAACAGTAGGTCGCGATCTAACATCATGCATTAGGCGTAGGGCTGACACCTTACCCCGTAAAAGAAAGTATCTCCTATCTCGAAATCTCCCAGTAGGCAGACGGCTTGGCCAATCATGAGGCTGTTGTGGTGATGATGATGAGTTACAATTTTAACTATTTATTACTTTAGTCTTCTTCTATTCCATAATGTTTTCCAATTAAACAACATAAATATATTATTCTGCCAGTCATATTTTTGTCCGCCTTTCAATACCTTCAGTTCAGTGAAAAATGAAATTTAAGCAAACTCATGGTTTTATCTGTCCTTTAAAAGTTTGACATTTGATTTTTTTAAATTTAATATGGCACTCATTTTTCTGAATTCTATGAGGATCAGAATCGATTCTTCTAAAGTTGCTGTTAGTGCTTTTACAATATGTGAATTTGTTGTTGTCCTGATATTAGACTCATAATGTACAGGTAAATGTTTCATTAAAACATAAGAGTGATCTTGATGGGATTTTCTATGCCTTTAAAAGAAGATTCACAGGTATTTCACAGGTCTGCATGTACTTCTAATATTGAGATTTTTTCATAGTATGTGGATAAGACGATATCCTGATTATAAGACTCGTGATGTCCATAAAATTGAATAAAGTTTGAATCTGCTAATGGCATTCGTTAATGTGAATTGTGTTCAGAATCGAGGCGATTCGATGGTAATTGATATAACATGTAAAAGCACCAGGTGAGAATGTCCCAGGTTTTTCGAACAGTACCTGCAGGAGACTTTGCCCTAAATATCCTGCCATTAACGTGCATATATAAACGGAATACGGGGTTCGCCTATGTTCAACAACAATAAAAAATATCCAGTTATATGCACTGTGTCTGCATCATTTTGATTGTTTAATTTTTGTTTTCTTATGTAACATAAGATAATTTATTTATTATCGTAAATATATTTTTCTTATCTAACTTAGTAGACAACAACATCTATACCACGAGCGGTTTCCTGGAAGGAGGGAAAAGGTGAGACAGTTTTGATTTTTATTCTGTTGTGATGGAGAACCAGCTGGTAGAAAGCCTGACTTGGCTTCGTGACGCTGACTTTTTTTAAGGAATAGGGTTGTTAGCCCTAAGCAAAACATTCATATTAGACCGAGACTTGTTGTTTAAAGTGGGTTCCGAACCACTACAAACGATCCTTTATGGCACACTCTGCCATCAGGCCCCTTTATTCTAATTATAAAATATTTTATTTAAATATCAAAACATGCTAAATAATTTTTATTTTTTTCATTAGAAAAAACGCAAGAACGGTTAGCTTTAAAAGCCAAGTAGTTTTTTGATAATATTTCTATTCAAATTTCAGAGACAATGAATTTTTTATATACCATGTCATTATATGTAGGCTTGATATTTTAGTTTCTTTACAATATTAGATATATTGATTGTTGAAAAATTCGCATTTTTGCACAATTTTAATATGCTTTTTAAAATTCGGGAGATTAGACAGAAATAAGATCCTGCCCATATCTCGAAATCTTCCATCAACAGTTTAGTTCCCTTTATCTTAACTTCAAACCACAAGAAAAAAACTAAAAACTAAACGTACCACAGCGTGATTTGTCTTTTCTTTCGCTTTTAACATATATTTCCTTGCCTAAGCTTATTTTAAAGCTCAATGCATGGTATTTAACTCAAGGATTTAACTCAACGGATTCTAAAGCTTAAGAGATTAGTTCTGTGTTTTTACATATCAGGACAAAGGATAAGAAAAAAATACGAATAATGATGGCTTTTCAGTATGCTAACAAACAGCAAACTGCCATTTCTACTGAATATTCCCTCTGAAAAATCCCACCCGTGGGAAAAAGGAACAGGAAAGGGAAGAAAATAAGAGGGAAAAAAGGAAAAAAAAAAAAAGTTAGGCAACAGAAATTCTTTTATTCTGATCTCTTTATTTGATGACGAACATGAAAGAAAGTTAGGGAAAAATACTGGAAGAAAAAAGTTTGGGTTGCTACCTCTTTAGAATAAAATCCAAAATGGCTACCTTTATGAGGAACTTTAAATGTAAAAATGGTATAAGATTTCTGAAGGAAAATTTTCGAGGTCATGCTCATATCTGAATAATAAAAAATGTTTACTCTTTACGGAAGAATAGTTTGAAAACTAAGAACAGTCGAAAGACAGTTACAAGAATGGTTGTATGCCAGGATAATTCAGCAAATATATGTCCTAGTAATAGTTAATATAAGTAGTTTATGTGATGTAGCTTTATGATTTTCCGTTTCTAAGATGGAATAGGATTAAGTAAGTATTATGCATTTATTATTATTCAGTGAATATATGTCTCCAAAAGAGTTTTCTGTGTAAACAATGATTATTTATGAGGTAAGAAAAGGGAATTTGTAATAATACGGCAATGATGTTGAATTACAGAAGCAAAACACAAAATCTGCAAAATTTGTCATAAACATACTTTGCAATAGTTACAATAAAGTAGTGTTTGTACGATCTGATTTAATGTTTACAAATTGAAACTAAATGACATTTTTCTCATGTTATTTCAAATAAATATATCAATGTATTTATAAAAATATGAATTAAAATTGTTCTTGATGCCATCTAATATTTTATAAGAAATAACGTTTTATTCTATTTACTTTTGTAGCTAAATTTGTTTATTGTTTAATTAATATTAATGTAGCTACATTTGTTTATTGTTTAAGTAATATTATTGTAGTTAAATTTGCTTATTATTTACATAATATTATTGTGGCTAAATGTCGCTTATATATGTAGCTTATTATTTATGTAATATTAGTGTAGCTAATTTTTTTTTCATTATTTAAGTAATATTAGTGTAGCTAAATTTGTTTCTTTTATAAGTAATATTAGTCTAGCTAAATTTGTTTATCATTTAAGTAGTATTAGTGTAGCTAAATTTGTTAATTATTTTCATATTTATCTAAAATATTACTGTGGGTAGTGAACAAGTGGAGAACACTTTTCTGACACTTTCGATTTTGCGTATAGTTTTCTATGCAGCAGGCTTAATGCATCTGCTTAATGTTTCAGCACACTCTCTTTCCAAATATGCAATGATATAAAGCATGCACGCACGCATTCACGCGCGCACTCACGCACTCACACACACACACACACACACACATATATATATATAAGAAATTTAAAAAATATTCAAAGTTGTTTTTACCACATCATGACGTGAAAAACGTATTTTATGTAAACTTCAAAAATTGAGCAAGTAATACGTACAGCAAAAGCAAGCAATGCCTTTCCATTTAATCAAATATGACACTTCATCCTTCAAACACATCAGAATATCTCAAGGAAGCTAAAATCATCCCTTTTCCGCACTCAAAATATCGTAAGCTAATGGATGTAATGGATTTTTATATTGTAATCACATTAAAACTCTTGAAAACAAGTGCGAAAACTTTGGATGGCACTACGAAACCCATTTTTTGCTCCCTCCTCCGACCAGTATTATTTTTCGCTGAGAATCTCACTCCCCCACCCCCCGAAACTCACCAAGGGGGTAACCTTTTAAGCTTCCACAGTGCACTCAAACTTTACGCTTCCTGTCAAAGTAAGGTTTTATGAGGCAAATCTTTTGTTGTTTCAAAGAGTTGTAATGGGACCAAATACCTCGAGGGCCTTTCAGTAATACTTTCGACAAGAAGAAGGAGAAAAAAATATTGTATATGCTGTCTAAGACGTCTTAGAAGGGGAAAGTTGCGTTAAAAAGCTTTTACTCATGGGTCACCACAAAGAGAAGATGCCATCCTGACTTCGATTTGTGGTTGGATCACAAGTGGCGTATGTTAGACGGCACTCAATGGAGAAATATTTACAGGATAAAATTTAAAAGATGTTTTCGAACGGAATGTTTTCAAATTATTCACTGGCATTGTGTGGAAGTTGCTCGTGTAAAGCTTTATGTAGACAAGAGAAACTCGTTGCATATTAGTTAGAAGCATTGTTCCCATTTTCCCATATCATCCCAGTGAATTTTGCCATGCTTCTCAATTTCCAGCCAAAAGTTGATAAAGAAATTTTGTGAGAATAAATTTTAAATGCTCTCCAATATATTTTCATGCAAAATGTTTTCCATGTTGGTATTAGTTGTATTTTTATGCCAATGCAATTACTTGCTGATATTGTGTGGAAATTGTTAATGAACCCTTTATATAGACAAGAGAAACACATTGAATATTATCTAGAAATATTATTCCCATTTTCCATATCATTTCAGTGGAGTTTGCCATATTTACCAATTTCCAAATAAAAATTGAAGAAGAAACTTTGTGAGGATAAATTTTAATATTCTCCAATATATTTTCTTGCGAAAAGTTAACCAGTTATTCCACTAGTGTTGTATCGATACTATGCTAAACTTAACTTTATATAGGTTAGAGAAATGAGTTATATATTATATAAAAACCTATGACATGCGAACATTTAGACATGTGCTCTGCACTGACTGATTTTAATTGTAATGTTGAAAAATACTGGATGGTTCCTGTTCTTGTAACCCGCAAACTCTGGGTAATTGTTAGTTTATTAATAAATAGCAATTGGAAAATTATAATAGAAGAAATACACATGAATTGCACATATTATAGCAATAACAATTACACGTTAAACGTTCGTTTTAACTGTTTGATTATATATATATGTTTGACCCTTTTGTAAAGGATAGTATAATATTTATATGTCAATATTAATACCTTAAAAGATGATGGAGTACGAGACTGTATCATCCAAATACAGGCATCCAATAATACTAATAACTACATAAATAACTTAAAACACTATCTCGCAGTTATTTGTGATATTACTAAAAATAAAAAAAAAAATTCTATAAAGCAATCTAATCGTCGATCACAAACACATCGTATACCTTTATATTTTCGATGTGATGCATAAATTCAGCTATCAAATATAGAAATATTATCAAGAAATAATTTTTGAAATGAAAAAAAAAATGAAGTTTTAAAAATATGAAATATTAAGGATTAATGCAATGCCTTGATGTCGTACTTTGAATTTAAGAAAGCAAGTTTCGAATACCATTCCAGAATAACATTTTAAATCTTGTCTACAGGAAACTGCTTACGTAACTACTTCTGAAAAATTATTACATCTAAAATAAATTATTTGATTAACACGTGAGATATATTGTTTTTCGAAGCAGACATGATTGCAAAATAAAAATAATGTAGGATATACTAATATCCTTTTGAAAAGTATCCTTACACCCAAAGGATCAAAGGATATACTTAAAGAAAGGAAGATCCATTTCCATTTCGTTATTTTTAACTATAAAAATATAGTTTTAATAAAAGATTGCATTAAATGAAAAAATAGAATTGCTTGAGATTGAGAAACACAATTTGCTTGTACTTTCCCAGAAAATTTTATTTAAATATATTTCTATAAATAATATTGGCAATTATAATTATATTTTATAAAAACGAAATGGCTTTGATATGAAATAAAAACTAATTAGTTTGTACGACATGTAAAAACAAAATTAGAATAATAAAAAAGTTCTAATCTTTAAAACAGACAATATTAAATATTTTATATTGGCAAAGAATGTCTAGTATTATGTTAACATAAATTATAGATAAACTTACAAAAAAAAAGAATTGTGCTTTATAATATAACTTTTTTATTCTAATCAATTTCTGATAAATTAAATTTAATAATGGATTATAATAACTAAAGAATCTCTTCAAATAATCAAATCTGGTTCATATTTTTTATATCATTCAATAACATAATTTTTCATTTTTATAAACATCTTTCAATAAATTGTACTGTTTCATTCTCATCAAATCTTTTTTTACCGTTTTAAATTTCTTATGAATTAGCACAAATTAAAATTTCTTTATGTAAATATTTTTAAATGTTTTCATTGTTTATTGTGGTATCATCCCATGTTCCCCTTAATAATTTCTTAATAAATGGTTATTTTCTTTTGCTCTTTGGACTATTAACTGGAGCCCATCAACCTTCTAATCTTGTTGACCTTTTTATAGTGTGCAAAAACGACAAGCAACCAGCTAAACTTCGATTATTATCTACGACAGTGGGGGACAAAGGACAAAATGTCTTCTAGAAATCACATAGTCTTCTGGAATGAACTTGGTGTTTCCTGGATAGGACATAATGTCTTTTTGATAGGAAGTAATATCTTCTGAAGTGGACATAATGGAGGTAGATAATGTCTTCTAAGCATTATGTCCATGTCCATAATGGCTACATAAGAGTTTCTAAATGTTGTGGGGAAAAAGTCCAGGCTGTATAGTAGAAAATCATAAAATCTCAATCTATCAATGGCATACATTCAGTCTAATTTGCATGTTTACTCGTTTTCAAAGTATTGGTTGTAGATCACTTTACCAACAGGAATTGAACATTCCTTCTGTTGCAGAATAGTTAGCTTCTATACTATCACTCTGCTATGAGTGAAGCTCTTCTTTAACTCCTTTAGTAAAGACATAAACAGTTTTTATTAACTTTGCTCACGTCGACCCAGTACCATTCTCCACTTGAAAAGTATCTTCTTACCAGAAACTATAACGTATGGATGATCTGGTACATCAATTAAACACCAAACCGAGAATTTGTTTTTTAGTCTATTTCAGCATTACAAAGACGTAAGAAAAGAAAAACAACAATTTTAAAGACAAATTCGTGACTTCTATTATTCATTCTGCACATCAAATATTTTTGGTAAAGAAAAAAATAGACGAAACACACTTACAAACTCCTTTCAAGTGACAAAATGTGGAATATACTTGTTTCATCACATATCCCAATGGGCTTGCCCGTGCAGTTTTACAGCAAATTACCGACTTTCGACAGGACATGATTTTCTTAAAAAACACTTGCACCGCATTGGTGTAACTACTAATGATGTCTGTCGTCTGTGCTCGTCAGATGAAGCCATGGACTTTTTACGTTTGACAACGTGCACTACACTTGACTTTATGACTTCTAATTCTGACAACTTTATCAAGGCTAAATTTTATTGGGTTGCTAGAGTTCTTATGCCGGATATCGCTACAGTTTGATGCAAGAAAAAAAAGGATAGAACTTTCACACATAAAAGTATTATATGCCGCATATGATGAAAATGTAGCTTCTTACATTAAAATGTATCATATCAAGAACAACGCCTTTTTCTTTCATTATATAAGTAAGTACTTTATGCTAAAGTTATTATTAACAGTTTAACCACCGTACAATTTCACGAGAGCCAAATCACCCTCCGAAACTCCCCAGGAAACTCTGCAACCGGAACTTCTCGGAAGCAATTCCAGCTGATGGTGACTGACATTAAATAAGTTCCACGCACTCCAGACGACCTACTTTCGGTGAGGGAAAACTTCAATCCACAAAACCCACCGTCTCCCGAATCGTGTTAGATAAAATTTTTACCACGCTGAAGTATGCAAAACCTGGCAGCAAAATGATGTATGTGCTGTCGAATTTGAGATTCCACGTCTCGCCCCACCCACTCCACCCGAGGGGTAGAGTGACGCTCAACACGTTCGCCTGCTACTTAACGTCAGCATCAGTAGCATTCAACGATGGCTGACGTTATCGATTCAGATGCATCATGGGCGGTGATTCGGGAGTGATACTAGGATTTCAAATAAACGTAAAAATGTTGTTACGTGAATCATCAGATTTGATCGTGGGAAGGAGATGGGATCTAGTATCTGATGGCATTGAAATGAGTTGAAAGGGATTAAATCTCCCTCTATCTCCTACATAATATATCCCAAATAAATTTAAATCATTGAAATTATTTAAAATTAAGTCAATTCATTCTAGTTTCTTAGAAACCACTATAATTTTTTCAATAATAATTTATAAATAATTAACAAATATTGTATACAAACATAATAAAACCTGTTACTTACATGTATTCAAAGATAATCTAAATAAAGAAACAAATTTTGATGCAGCCTTTCAGTGTGCTTTTGCTTAATTTACTTTTTATTTTCGCTTTTTTTCTCTCTTTACTGCTATAATTACAAGTGGGGCCTGATGGCCGAGTGGCTAGTGCTCTAGCGCTAAATTCAGTACCCCATTCAAAGACATAGGCTTTTTACTCCTTCAATCCTTCGAAACTTTCACAATGAAATAATTGTGGATTCACCATTATTGTAGATTTGATTTGTCGCTCTACTGTACTTTTGCACACTACTATTAACGTGACTAACTTACTATTTAACATGGATTCTGAACCCCCAACAATCATCCATGCCAGCGCCAGGATTCGAACAGAAGCAAAGTCCAGAGCATTAGCCAATTGGCCATCCGGCAGCCCCAATCTTGTAGAAAGTTTAGCCATCAACACCCGGTTTGGTAACATGCTACCAGGATTGAATGACACATCTATTTCTAACTAGGTATTTTATTACTACCTTGATTTGCATTAAATGTCTCGAGGTGTAAGCACCCTCTTTCGGTTACATTTGGAATAATTTTTTTATATATGGGAAAAAATATCCAATATCAATTTCATCATATTCGAGCAATTCAGAAATTTTCTCTAGCATTACTTAATTGATTATGAATTTTAGAACGAATTAAATACGCACCATGTATATATAAAATTAATCAATATTAATAATCAAACAATCAATTAATCAATATGGCTTATGAATATCGAAATCAAATAACTTTCGGCAGACCCGTGACTCAATAGCAATGAGTCTATTTAGCATCCAATTCCAATAAGTCGAATTTTCCATTAATTTTCCATTTCTAATTTTCAAATAATTGTCCAGTTAAGTTCATTATTTTTCATTTAGTGCATATCTAAAAATAACAAAAATATATCAAATACTCTAACTAGTTTTTTAATTAAATAAAAATTTAATTTTAAAGCAATATAAAAATCTACATTAATGAAAGGAATTGTAACATTAAAGTTTTTAATCGTTTTGTTAACAATATAAATATTCATCAGCATTAAAAAAATGAACTTTTTCTATGCATATACTTTTAAACTTAAATATTCTGAAGTAAAATATGCAATAAACAAATTAGTCTCCATATAATTAAATTTTTAATAAAATGAGAAAATAATGACAAAGTTAGATAAAAAAAATCACTGATTTGTAATTTTATAAAGATTGATAAAATGCAAAATTAGATAAACAATTATGTGCTGTACTATATTTATTACAAGAGAATGCTTAACATATTAAATTTTTATAATAAAATATAATATTTACATTGTAATGGCAAGTCGTAATAACAAATTATAGATACGTTGTAATAACAAAACATAGCAGAATATAATTACATTGTAATAAAAAATTGGAATTTGGAAAAATTGAAACCCTCATTTTCAAATTTAAATCAGTAATTAAAGTTTATATACCTGAATAAACTGAATAAAATAAATATTTACTTTTACATTATTATCGCTCTATTACAAAAATAATTAGTTTAGAAAGGAAAATAAAAATAAATTATGCATTTTATATTTTAAAAAATTTTGGCAAGTAGACCATATTTATTTATTTTAACCAATGAAAATAAAATAATTTTAGGTAAATATTAAATTTATTTATTTTAAGATAAAAGTCTGCATATTTCAAGCATTTTAAAATATTTCTTATTATTCAAGAATAAAATGTCTTTTTATTTTATTTACAAATACAGTTAATAACTTTTTAAAAAAATTTAAAGAACATTTTTAGTCTGGGAAACCTTAACGAGAATTGTCTAGAATTTGTCTAATTTTACTAATTTTTTATAATAGTTAAAACTCAAAACAAGAAAATTAGTCTTTTGGGAAAGATTGTTAAGCAAATTTATTTTTAATGTACCTATCTAAATTTTTTTTCTTTTTTGAACTGATTTTTTTAAATTATTTTATGTATATTTAAAAGCCGTTTATAGAGACAACTAAATAAAAGATTACATAAAATGAAAAATGTAAATACAGTTTTGTAAAACATTTTGCAGTTAAAAATCTAATTTTTAGTAAATTAGCATAAAAGTTAATTTTTACTTATGAATCCCACAAGCATTTTACTTTCATAATTAAATTAAATTTAAGCATGAATATGTATTTTAGTCCTGCTGAAACTCAATTTTTTATAATTTATTATTTAAAACTTTTTGGTGGTGGTACTATGAAATTACTTATTAAGGTTATTAACATTTTATAACTTGTTACAAAATTGCTAAATATCTTTTAATTATTGCATTACATAGTTGTATAACAAACATAAAAAAAAATGTGAATTATTTTATGGATGCATTATAAATGAAATGATTAAAAATTTCTCTTAATAATACGACATAAATGAATGTATTAAAAATGATAATTGATACACAGACAGAGAATACATGAATAATAAGGGATGTTATTTACAAGAAGATAATTTTATACTGCAATGAAATATGGTGGGTGATCAATATTAGGTAGGAAATACATTTCGCGGCGAAGCAAGCAACAACCCCATGAGGTATAGATTCAATTAGTTTGCATATAGTGACCTGAAAGTTGAAGCACATATACTCTCAACCATTACCCACAGTTCGTCCTCCGATTGAGGCTTGGACAAAGTAGGCAAATGACAATATGTCAGTTCCAGATATGCAGGAGTGGTGAGATATTAGGAAACATTACAGACCAAGAAATCAACTGGACATGGTGCAAGGCTGATAAGCTGTTGAGTGCTGTGTGCGCGTTGTCCTGCTATAAAAATAACTTTCTGCAAGCACTGAGTGTAAGGCAGCACAACCGGATGCAACACCTCATCATGTATAGTAGTGCCGTCAATGTGATGACAACGATACGAGATGACATTGACAAGGACAATGAGAAGGTTATTTGTTTACCAGGTGACCTGTTATCGTTTCTGATGACATCCTCAAAACATTACGCCATTTTGATGAACGGAACTATGTGAGGCAATAATGGTATTATTGGCTTTATTTCTGTGAGACCAGATTTTCATTTGGCGAATATCATCAGACAAACCAGAATCAAGACTCGTCGTCGAATACTACATTGTGCCATTCAGTCGTCCAAATGGCTTTCACTTCGGTGAGTTGAGTAAATGGTATTCTTTGAAAAGGGCGCTCATTTCATCAGTTTGAATAACGTCACCAAGGGCGAATTGGCCAAATTTACAAAGTCGCTTGGCTCCAGACATAACTGTAGTATCAATCAACTGCCTTCTATATTCATTCTGAAATTGAAATGACATTCAATGTCCATGTCCAATCAACTTCTTCCGGAATCTTTTCGTGTCACTGAGGTATTAAATAAACAGACAATGGGTCTTTAAAAAGTTGTACCATCTCTGTGATTATTAAATAACGTCATCATAAGCAAATTGGCGAACGTTACCAAGACGTCTGGCCACAACAAAGCAAAAACATCCAAAGGTGAAAACCGTGCCCCCAACTCTCATCAATCTTCCAGAATCGTTTGTGACACTGAAATGATTTCTACTATTTACTTTTTCACTCTATTTAATAAACAGAAATGGCCCGTTGAAAATGGTGCAATCTCTGTGCTCATTACACCTGTCTTAAGAGCTTCCTCCATTGTCGAAGTGGCTAACTTTACAAAGACGTCTGACCACAGCAAACCACCGTTTGCTGACTGTATCTTTTCACTTGCAACATGAAACGTTAGACATTTACTGGTAGTACATTTCGTAGTTTTTTATTATCAATCTTCATATTTAGGATGGTTTAAATGAAACAACACTGAAATTGATACTAAATTCTAGGATTGCACTCGATATTATGATTCCTTTAAGCTGTTTGATACTTCTCCTACTAGTAAAGTAACACAAATAGTTTCTTCCAGTCATTTTATGTGTACGATTCAATGTTTTGAAAATGTTTTTACTACAAATGAATCGACCAGACGGCATTTTACATGTTAAGTCGTGAATTATTTCCACTTAATGCATACGGATCACTGTTTTAGCCATTTATGCTAATCGTTCCAAGCCACTTTCTGTTGTTTTATGACCAACATCTTCAAAATTATTCTCATGAAGTGTTTCTAGTGCGTATTAATATTTGCTAATGTAAATATTTTATTTAATAAAACATCTTTTAAGTTTATAATTCCCCGAAATTTTACTTCTTTGTAAATAATATATTCGCTCTTAAATGAATGCTGCTTAAAATTTGCATAATGTTTGAGTATTAAACGAATTTCAACTGAATTTTAAATAACTTTCCAATGCAAATATTTATTTAATTATAAAGTTGCTACAGTTACTACTAAAAATGTTTTTACTTACTTAGTTAAAAAAATATTATTATAATTAAAATGATTTTAATTATAAGCATTTAATAATAATGCATAAAAGTCACAATTAAGTTACATAGTAAGTTCTAAATACCGAATTCTAAGAAAATAATTATCATGCAAAGATATAATAAAACTTAAACCAATTAGTGAAATAAATATTCTTAGTAAACAAATTCAAATGTAATTATTAAAAGCAATATAAATTTGAAAGGAAATACAGTGAAAAATGTCTTAATCTTGAATTAATTATTGCTTGTTACGATACTAATTGCTTAAGTGAATTCAGGATTTAAGACTTCATTTGTGTGCTGTAGAAGAAATCAAAAATTAACGTGAAGCAATTTAAAAGTATTAAAATAGATTCTAATCAATTAACATTAAATAATTAATTTATCTTCAAACATTAAAATTGAATTTGTAAGAAATTTTTATATTTCTAAAAAGCATCTTTTAGAAGAAAAGCTATAAAAGGAAGATTATATGTATTAAGATATTTTAAAAGCACAATCTTCGAAGAATCATCATTCAGTATTCACTATAGTAATCATCTATAATGAATACTAAAACATTGTTATACACTGGTATACAGTTTAGAATCAAATAAAGCTGCAAAAAATATTGCATAATACAATAATAACATTCTTTATAACATTTGATTAGTATTTTCAAACGAAAAATTACTGTCATACTCCATTTTATTCTACATTTTATAGCATTGTTCAATTCCTTCTATTAGCTCACACTCTCCCTATATATATATCTTGCTCAAATTTTCAATCGTTCATAAAATACTTTTTGTATTCATCCACTCAAGTTCAAATAAATTTTTTTGAACTTGTAGTGGATGACACTTGATGTTAATAAAATTTTTCAAATATTAATTCATTAATTAAATTTAATTAATTAATTTTAGTTTTTTTAAGATTTAAGTTGCGCCATCTATTGGCAGATATATGCCAGATAAACTTAAAAAATGAATGAAAATTATTTATAAAGGGCTTTCTGCAATAGAGTGAAAAAAAAGTAGGAATTGACTTAAAAGAGTTTTTTTTATATTACTTGTTATAAAGGTGAGTTATTAAAAAAATAGAAATGCCTCTCTTGTAATTCACAAATTTTTGCATTTTCTTAAAATAAACCGAAAAAATTAATCTCAGGGATAAAAGCATTATCATATTATTATTATAGATGTTTAGTGTGCTGGTTCGGCAAACCAGATTGTAACTGGTGTGGTTGGGTTGAGATATTTGAGGCACAGGTTTGAGATTCTCACAGCTATGTAGCGGCCTGATGGCCAATTGGTTAGAGCTCTGGCCTTTGGTACCACGGGCTCCAGTTTCGAATCCTGTAAGATGTTTTCAGTGGTTCGAATCCACGTTAAATTGTAGGTTCCGGTCTAATTAGTCTAAAATATGCAAAAAATTACAGTAGAGCGACAAACCAAATCAATCACAGTTTTATTTACACGCACACAAACACCACACACATACATATAATATTTTAACAAATATAATATTTAATATAGACATATAATATTTAACAAATTTAAAGATAGCTTATAGATTATAGATTCGTGGAAGGATTTCTTCTATGCCGGAAACTGAAACTTGATACGCGCAGGGTGCGCGTAATATACTTCTTCTCCGGGGAGAGTCTGTAGCCTAACGCGCCGGGATGTGCTAAATAAATTTGCTCTATGGATGAGAGACTATTAACTTGTCACAGATTGTGCTGTACTTTCTCTTGAGTGAGAGTCTCGAGGCTTAAGGACCATTTCTCATGTACGCCAAAGGGGGCGATGGCGCTCTTGGCAGTCGAAAAAAAAAAAGTCAGTCGAAAAAGTCGAAAAAAAAACGTTTGGCGGGCGAAGATAAATTTTTCTAAAATTTTAAAAACAATATACAAGCATTACAATTTAAATACATTAATAAGAAGAATGAAATTGCGATTTCATTTTTAAAAGTTCCGCATATTGAGGTTCGAAGTGAGATGTACTGATTCTAAGAAACGAGGCTAAGCGCTCATCTGTCAGTCTACTTCTGAAATAATTCTTCCTAAGGTTCATAATTGAAAACACTTGTTCACGTATATAAGATGAAGCAAACATAGCACTGGTTTTCTGGGCTTGAGAGATTAAATTTTGGAAACTTACTTTCGATAATGATTTGTAAAACTCTTAACTTGTTGGCGCCAATCTACTGCTATAACTAACAAAGAACTTCCGCTTTTAACACTTTACCGATAGAAAGCTGTCTGCGTTTGCTATTTTCAGCGATTTATGTTTTGTAGATCAAAAATAGAGAAAGCAAAAAGATCATCAGACCTTTGAAAAAAAAAGGAAGAAAAATAATGTTTAATCAAAGTAGAAAAGGAGATGTATCTATAATATATAAATATGTATTTCTTTTAATTTGTCTCGGACCGGCAAATTAAAATTATCCGTTGGCCGGACAGAACCTTCCGGCGGGCCGTAGTTTGCCCATCCCTGGTATAGGAGGAATCACGGCTACAGTTTTATCTAAATTAGTATTTCTTTCTACAGTTTATTGTTTTGAAAAAAAATCACTTGATTAAACTTATGCTAATTTTCATTTGAATAGTTTTTTTTAAATAGATAAATTAATTTCTATGTTTACTATGGAAATTTGTAATTAATTATTTGAGATTATTACAGGTATAATTTAAAAAAAATTATAACAAATTTATTTAGAAAATATAATTTCTTTTCTGTGGAGTCTGAAAACTTATTTTTCTATAATTTGCAAAAAAAAAAAAAAAAAAAAAATTACAAGTTTTGATTTGAAAATCATAATCTTTATTTTATTGTTATTATTATATTCCTGTTGGCTCG
>BPLR01018657.1:0-35000 GCA_021605095.1 Caerostris extrusa
ATGAATAGAATATTAGTTAGTTAATAAATATTAGTTAAGTAGAGAAGCTGGGTTATTTCAAAATTTTTTTTTTCTGCTGTGTGGCTTGCCAGACACCAATGTTGATAGAATTTTCCTCGGCGGGAATATTTTGCAGAGAAATGAATTTGTTTTTGAGTTGCCGGCAAGGTGGTATTTGAATTAGTGATGCTAACAGAGCGAATAGTGTTCCTTTTGGCGGAAATTTAAATCCCTCGCTATCGCAATCATTACTTCTTTTTATTTAGCTTAACATTAACATAATTGGGGCCTGAATGGGAGAGTGTCTGGCGCTCTGGGCCACAGGTTTCGGTTCCGAGGCCCGGCGGTGCCATGGATGTTTGTAGTGGTTCGTAATCCACTTTAAACCTTAGGTACCGCTCTAATATGGCTGTTGGGGGTGCTGATAACCCTACCATGTAAAAAGAAATCTTGTCTAAAAATCTGCCACTAGGTGGACGGCCTTGACCCACACTGGGCTGTTGTGCTAATGATGATATATATATATATATATATATATATGTGTGTGGGGCCTGATGGCTGAGTGACTGGCTCGGTGCCACAGGTTTCGTTCGAGTCCCGGCGGTGCCATGGATGTGTAGTGGTCCACTTTTAAAAGGTGGCGGTCTAATATGGCTTTGGGCTAGTTACTGCTCGTCCGTAGCTTAGCTTGGAAGCTACATGCATCTCCTGGATAGTGCTATGTGAGTAACGTCGGTGCAGGGCCTGAATGGCCGAGTGTGGCGCTCGGTGCCACAGATTTCGGGTTCGAGTCCCGGCAGTGCAATGGATGTTTGTAGTGGTTCGGAATCCATTTTGCCGTAGGTCCGGTCTCCTATGACTGTAAGAGCGTCACGGAGCAGAAGTCAGACTTCTACCTACGGGTGCTCCATCAGAACAGAAGCTGCACCCTCCTCTCTCCTTCCATGAGGGACACGACAACAACAACATTAACATGATTGGTACCTTCTGCATTAGCAAAATTGATACTGCGATAGATTATGAATTTTAGAATTAGAGATTGGGCAAGATCCAAATTGTCTTACCTGCTCATTCAGCACTTTTATCCTGTATGTCTTGAATGGAGGTGGCATCCACTTGGACATTGTTTAAGCTTCACGAAGTCCGATGTATTGAAAGCAGAGTTCAATTTCGTATTTCGCAATATCAGCCTCATTTTTGCTGTAACAGCGCACAAACGTATTCCGGTGTAAAAGGTGGACTGAAAAGTCCGTAGTCTGACACATAGATGGGGCTACTATTATTAAATCCATATAAATGTTAGTTAGCCCCTTAAATCCCTTCAAAAGACACGTATAAATTTGACAGCCGTTGCACTATTAGTATGTGAGTTATAGCATTTTTAATGTTCATCACGTGCAGTCCACTCGGCTGACTGTAGATTGGACTCCGGTGTGAAATGATGGAGCCACGTTTCATCCATTGGGCTCCATATCGACGCAAAAATTCGGGCTTATTACGATTGACAACAGCCCCAAACACTGCTAGAATCATCCATTTGTTGTTGTTTTTTTAGGCCGATTATTGTGAGCTCTGCGCGACACCCACTTTGAACAGAGCTTCGCATATCCAAATATTCATTCACGATATGTCCAACGTTCCTTTGATATTTTAGGTCTCAGCTATCAATCAACTTCACAATTTTTACGGTTATCAGAAAATTATTTTGTGGACTTTTGATGATGTCTGTCGGTAACAGTCTCTTGGGGCGTCCACCGAGTGCAGCACGTCCTCGGTGCTCATTTCGCCTCATTTAAATTTAGCAAACCACTTCTCTACGGTCAATTTTCCGGTGCAAAGTCCGAATAATGTTTATCAAGCCAAGCCTTGGCATCAATAGTATTTTTTTTCGCCAAAGCAATGCTTATTAACACACCGAAATTCCTTTATCCATTTATACTTCACTAAAAATGCTATAACTCACATACTAATAGTGCAACAGCTGTCAAATTTTATACACGTGTCTTTTGAAGGTTAGGGCCTAAAATTATATGGATTTAATACTAGTAGCGCCATCTGTGTGTCAGCCTACGTGAACATGTCAGCCCAACTGTTAGAGAATGGTTATTAGTATCCGGAGATGCCAGGGACGAACAGCCCGTTTGTTGATTACCTGCTCCTGGTGCACTTCCTGAAAGGAGTAGTCGATTATTCGACCAAATTACTTTTGAAATATTACTGATACTGCGAGATTTTCTTTTGTGGTAATTTTTTGTACTTTATTCCATCAAAAAAAATATACAGCAAATCACCAAGCAAGATAGTTGTAGTTACTGTTTTTATAATTGAGGAGATTCTTATGGCGATTGTGGCAAATTCTGTAAAGTGTCTTGCATTCATAATCAAGCCAACTGATGGGAATTTTCTGAGTTTCTCCTCATATACGACATGCAAATGTGGCAATTCTATGCCTATAAATCCAACTGAAAGGCAATGCACCACTTGTCTTTTTGTGAGCATAAATAAACAGAATATGAGGACCACAGATATTCAATAATAAAAAAAGATTTACAGACATTTGGCAATCCTCTCTGATCTTTTCATTTGAATCCACTGGTCTTCGTTGAAAATGCATAATACGGAAGTGGAAATACGATCAGTATTAATTGTTCTTCACTTCCATATATCCTCACTGCATTCTAAACAGTACAGGTTTACAATCTAATAAAGACACTTATTATTTCTGATGACAATAAATTCGTTCTTAATTATTAATATCTTCATACCTGGAAGTTTTAAAAATTCATCATTCATTTTAACACGCTTTATATAAAACTTTTCTACGGAAAGTGCATAATATTTTATATAACTTAAAAATAACGCACAAATTTTTATTAAATTATAGTACCGAGAGGCATGAATTCATTTTTATTTTCAAATTTCAGTATTCATACATCATCACAGATGAATATACCATCATACTCATACTCATCATAGCTGTATATATCATTCATCATAATTTATATACTATAATACTCATACTTACCATAGATGAATATACCATCATACTCATAGTCATCATAGCTGTATATATCATTCATCATTTATATACTATAATACTCATACTTACCATAGATGAATATACCATCATACTCATACTCATCATAGCTGTATATATCATACTCATACTCATATAATTTATATACTATAATACTCATACTCATCATACTCAAAGTCATACCATTGAATATACCATCATACTTTTACTCATCATAGATGAATATACCATCATACTCATACCTTACCAGTCAGATGAATATACCATCATACTTTTACTCATCATAGATGAATATACCATCATACTCATCTAGACGAATATATCATCATACTCATACATCATAGATGAATATATCCCACACATACTCATCATGGATTCATAACATGATTCATCATCATATTCACATATCATCATACAACATCATCAATCAGATTCTTTAATTATGAGATACATCATCACTTTAACGAATGAGTTTTCCTTAAAGTGACTAAATTTCCATCTCTTTATCCCATGATTGTATTTACCTTATATCAGGAGTGACCAATATATCAGGGGTCTTGAGCATTTTTCCGGCCAGCGAGATTTATCACACTTTTACAAAATATATATATTTTTTATAATGGCTTAAGTAGTGAAAATCAATGTGTTGAAAAAATACATTTATGTGTATATCCATACATTCAAAAATGAACTTCGATTTTCAAATAATGTTCTTGCGAATATAGGATAGATATTGCCTGTTTTATTGATGAGTTGACAGATATGAGTTCGCACAATAATTAAATTGTAGACAGCGAACTCATGATGAGCTCGCATCTTGAACATCTAATACAACAGATTCTATGTTTCACTTTAAGTGACCTCAGAGAAGCATACTTAGATATTATATTATCTATGTTTATATGTAAGAATAATAGTAAACACAATAATAATAATTCATTATGTTATTCGATTTTCAATTCATTACTCAATTTTTTCCCTCCAAAAGAATGTCTGTAGTGGGTCTAAATCTAATAGGGATATATAATTTTATTGCGGCCAGCGAAGTTAGCATGCATTTCCAAAATGCAACCATTTGGGTTGGCCACACCTGATCTAGATAGAGCAGTTTTAGCATCTTGGGCATTACTCATAATTGATGAATATATCATCATATTCATAGTCAAGATCATTTGGGTTGGCCACATTGATGAATATACCTGTATTCATACTCATTGAGAATATAGATTCATACTCATTGATGAATATATCATCATATTCATCTTGATGGCATTGATAAATATATAATCATACTCATAGTCATTGATGAATATATCATCATATTCATAGTCATTGATGAATATATCATCATACTCATTGATAATATATATCATTGATAAATATATAATCATACTCATAGTCATTGATGAATATATCATCATATTCATAGTCATTGATGAATATACCATACGTATTGATAAATATATCATAACTCATAGTCATTGATGAATATTGATCATGAATATATCATCATATTCATAGTCATTGATGAATATAATATCATTGATAAATATATAATCATACATAGTCATTGATAAATATATCATCATATTCATAGTCATAGAATATATCATCATATTCATAGTCATTGATGAATATACCATACTCATTGATAAATATATAATCATACTCATAGTCATTGATGAATATATCATCATATTCATAGTCATTGATGAATATACCATACTCATTGATAAATATAATCATACTTAGTCATTGATGAATATATCATCATAATCATGCTTTATCCTTGATTAATATATCATCATACCCATGCGCATCATAGATGAATATACCATCATACTCATACTCATTATAGATTTACACCATCATTCATACATCATCATAGATTCATGTTATCATTCATACATCATATTCACATCCTACAACATCATCAGATTCTTTAATTATGAGATATATTATCAGATTTGCTTAAAACGACTAAATTTCGATTTCTTTATCCCATGACTATATTTTTTAACCTTAAACCTTACCAAGAAAACTAATATTTTTTAATAAACTTCAATATAGATAAACTTAAAAAATAGTTTAAAGACTATTCAGGAACAAAGAATATATTACCAAAAATTTGAGTTTGAAATAGCAATAAAAAAATTAAAAAAAAAAAGAAAATATGATATTTTATGAACAATTTTGTTCATTAAAAATTTTTCATTTTTGAAAATGTAGTTTACATAATCCTTTTAAAATCAACAATGTTTTTAAGTATAGAGTCAAATGTAAGGCGTGCATCAATGAAATAGTACGCATACATGAAGACACAGCTTGAAAAAAAAAAAATGACCTTCGGCTACAAGTTAGAACAATACCTGTTTCAGCAATTTTCGTCGTGTCCAACTAGAAAATTTGACATTTACATTATCAAAGGAACAAAAAGCATGTTATTATCATGCCAAATGAATGTTTTTATTTGAAGGACGAAAAAAGAAAGATAACTTTGTTTTAAATATGGTTTTTTTAGATATGTTTTTTTAGATATGTTAGAAACACAGTGGCAAAATAGCTCCAAAACTGCGATTAGGTGATCAGTCATGCGTGATTATGAATGGGAAAACTCGAAAAGTGACTAAAATTGACTATTATCGGCGATATTCGATATGGTTAACTAGATCGGCATTTTTATGGATATTAACTAGAATTCTTTGACGCAATAGTACTAGTGCATCAACCTTAGCTGTATAATATATATATTAACATACTCAACATATATATATATATATATATATATATATATACTGTACAGCTGTATATACTATACAGCTACAATTATCATTATAAGAATAATTTGTGCAAAGATTCGTATTTCTAATTCTCTCCTTGCAAGTTCTTCTTTGGTTTTTGTGTTGCGATGATTATACACATAAACATTTTCAGTGGCCTCTGGCTCTCGGTCCCACAGGTTTCGGGTTCGAGTCCCGGCGGTGCCGGATGTTTGTAGTGGATTCCACTTTAAACTGTAGGCCCCTGTCTGTTTAGTCTAACGTGTGTGCACAAGATGACAGTAGAGCTACAAACTAAAACAAACTGCTGTCTGCTCCTTTTCTCTCAAGTTCAAAGTTCAATACATAAAAACTCCACATAAAACTCTCCGTCAACACATAACCCTTTAGTGACTCTCCGTCAACCTTAACCTTTTGGATACTATATATATATATATATATATATATATATATTAAAAAAGCATGACTTTCAAAAATCTATTCTGATCCTTGCCATGGTAGATAATTGTGATAATTTTTTAATAACTGAAGAATAGATAAATTTTAATGAACTCCAAATTAATCATAAACACACACAGACATATATATATATATGTGTGTGTGTGTGTGTGTATAACAGCAAAAAAACTGTCATTTTTAATTAAACAGAAAAAGACTTCTAAGTTATCATCGCTCTTAAGGCAGCTATACGTCACATATTTCAAAATACTCCAATCGTCTACACCCGATTCTGTTTTTACAATGTTGATTTAACATGATTATAAAAATTTAATTCTATTTTAACACGACATAATTTATTTTTACGCGATCGACCAAATTCTAATAAGAAAATTTTGCTTTTATTAATACGCTTTTATTAGTTTCACCTTTTATTAGTTTGTAACTGAGTCTTTGGGCTGATTTTGCCCTACTTTAAGCGATCGGATTTCATTTAAAAGTTATAGACTTATCAGGGACCGACGACACTAAAATAGTTTGATAAGTTTATTATCTCCTCATGAATAGGATCGCTAGGATTAGTGATCTTATTTTTAACTTATGAAGAGCAATTTAACCCATGTAGAATGAAAGTACCTAAGACATTCAAACCTACGTGGGGCAGTGGCACAACGGATAACGCGCCTGACTACGGATCCCTGTTCGAATCCTGGCTGGCTCGATCTATTCGCATTTAGCCTTTGTTTTACTCACAGTTAAATTATTGCAAGAATTATAGTTCCAGTCCTCCGTACCGGGACCTCATTTAAATATTATAGTTTAAAAACACTAAAAAACACGCTTTTAGAGATAATCAAACTAAAAATAAATTATAGTTCAAAAAAAACAAAAAAAAAAAAAAGCATGCTTTTAGAGTTAATCAAACTAAAAAGTAAAATATAAATTGTTAACATAAGAATAAAATGACTGACGAGAAAAAGGAATGTCACTGTTCTAAAAGCATTTGTATGACATTTTAAAACTAACTCTGCATTTCGGAATGAAGCTAGTGAAAAATTATAACGATTGATATCGAGCACCTCACGCTTTTAGAACAGTGACATTCATTTTCTCGTCGGTCATTTTATTCTTATGTTAACAATTAGTTTTTACTTTTTTTAGTTTGATTAACTCTAAAGTTTTAGTTTTTTGAAACTATAATTTATTTTATAACTTTGAGACTGAGACAAGGAATGCAATGCGAATTCCATTTGTGAGAATTTTGCGAATTTTTTACGTCAATAAGAAACCTTGTCTGCCTTCTCTTCATTTTGAGTTGGTGTTAAATGAAAAGTACTTTTCAATGTTTATAAATATTTGTTTTATTAATTACAACTGAAGAATTTTTCGGTAGACTTCACGTAATTCATTTATACTAAAAAAACGAAAAGGAAAGCAATCTCTTTGATATTAAAATTCAAATTATATATCTCCTTGCAACTGGACAAGGTGCAACATCTGTAGGAAAACATTGAACCTACCATAAGAACTATCAAGAAAATGAAGCTGCTATTCGAAAGTCGGTATATTCTGGAACAAAGGTAAATGCTAAATCATCATCATCCACAAGAAATATTGTAAAAAGAAAATGGAGAAAGCTCTGGTAACGTGGAAAGAAGATAAATCGCAAACACGTATATAAAAAAAAAAACTTTTAAAGTCAATTCCTACTTTTTTTCCACTATATTGCAGAAAATCCTTTATAAATAATTTTCATTCATTTTTTGTAAGTTTATCGGGCGCCATCTATTGGTAGATATATGGAATTTAAATCTAAAATATACTAAAAATTAATGAATTAAATTTAATGACTGAATTCATATTTGAAAAAACTGTATTAACATCAAGCATCATCCACTGCAAGTTAAAAAAATGTGTTTGAACCTGAGTGGAGGAATAAAAAGTATTTTATGAACGATTGAAAATGTGAACAAGATATATATAGCGAGTTTGTGAACTAATAGTAGAAATTGAAAACTAATCAATGTAATCAAAATAATTGTATAAATTAGCTTCTATAATCGGAAATCAGCATTTAAAAATCGATATATAAATTAAACAAAAGCCAAAAAACCAACAAGCAAAGTATTAACTCTTGAAATGATATGGAATTGTATTCGTAAACAAAAAAAAGCATAAATGAATGAATTAATATTTGAAAAAACTGTATTGACATTCAGTGTCATCCACTACAAGTTAAAAAAATGTACTTGAGTGGATGAATAGAAAGTATTTTATGGACGATTGAAAATGTGAACAAGATATATATAGGGAGAGTGTGAGCTAATAGAAGGAGTGCCAATAGATGGAAATGGCATCAAGCAAACGGCATTATGAATGTATAGACAGATTAAAGAAATGGAATCTTGCACATTATCTGAGTTGAACAAAAGTATGAATTTTCTAAAATACAGGTTGGATGACAGGTTTTCTCAAAAGACATGCTTATCACAATATAAAAAAAGTTGAAACTGCATCTGTAGCAAACATTTCTGTAAAAATTTGCTAAAATAATGGAAATTGAGGTCACACACCTGATCAACTTTGGAATGCATATGTATAGGTTCTATTTTGGAAAACAATGCCAAACAGAACTTATAGAGAATCATATCTCAAGTGAGCAAAAACGGCAGGGGGAATACACACTTTTTTTTTCTAATGCAGCTGGCAATAGAGAGCGATCTTTTCTTTTATTACTATTTTAGACCCAAATTTTTGATAAAATGGTCTTTGTCCGTGGATTGTCTTTAAGCTATTTTTTAAGTCTATCTTTATTGAAGTTTATTATTTATTTAAAAACATTAGCGATCCGTCATAAGGGCTGCACCGATGTTACTCACTTTGCACTAATCAGAGGGCGCATGTAACATGAAAATAAGCTACGGTCGCGGAGTAATAATACCTCCGCAACGCTCTGCGATCCTACGGTTTAAAGTGGATTCCGAACCACTATAACCACCCATGGTACTGTCGGATTCGAACTCGATACCTGTGGCACCGAGCGCTAGAGCTCTAGCCACTCGGCCATCAGGTCCATGGGATATATACACTAAACCCAAAGAATTCCACAATAACCCATTTAATAATATAACTAAAAATCCGCAATAATCCATACCAAATATAATTCAACAGATATTTATATAAGTTGTAAAGTGAAACACATACGCATGAAATAAATCAAAAGTAAACTTCATGATATTGAATATAAATGAAATGTATTTATTAATGATTACAATTTAAACAGTTAAAATACGTCATATAATTAACATTATACTAGCACAAATGATTTCAATAAACATTAATCAGATACATATGCATACAACATACCACGATAACAATTAATAAAAAAAAGTAATATAAAAAAAATTTTTTTAAGGAAATTCCTACTTTTTTTCACTCTATTGCAGAAAATCCTTTACAAATAGTTTTGATTCCATTTTTTTAAGTTTATCTGGCTCCTCTATGGGTAGATACAAGCAACTTAAATCTAAAGAAAAACTAAAATTAATTAATTAAATTTAATGAATGAATTAATATTTTAAAAAAACTGTATTATCCAGTGTCATCCCCTACAAGTTCAAAAAAAAAATGTATTTGAACTTGAGTGGATGAATAAAAAGTGTTCTATGAACGATTGAAAATGTGAACAAGATATATATAAGGTGAGTGTGAGCTAATGGAAGGAATTGAAAAATATGAGTCCCAACTTCTCAGAATAAGGCAGGTGCATGGTGCTCCAGCCCAAACCCATTCCCTGTGCAAATACCACAAGCGGGGTTTTTTCCAAAAATTAAGTTCATTATTAACAAAAACAAAATCACTTACATATACTGCAGATGATTTCAATGGCAGCTGGGAAACATAGGCACCATGACGAATGGGAGTTTAGCACCATCTAAAGACATGGTAGCAAGGGCCAATCGCAAATGGGGTTTTCCCTTGAGTGTCCTCATTACTGTTGCAGGCAGGATACTTCTTGTTCTTGCCATTGGCTCTCGGAGTTCGTGCAAGTATCTGTTTTGTTAAAGTCGTGTCCCTCATGGAAGGAGGGAAGAGTGGTGCAGCTTCTGTTCTGATGGAGCACCCGTAGGTAGAAGTCTGACTTCTGCTCCGTGTCGCTCTTACAGTCATAGGAGACCGGGACCTACGGTTTAAAGTGGATTCCGAACCACTGCAAACATCCATGGCACCACCGGGACTCGAACCCGAAACCTGTGGTACCAAGCGCCAGAGCGCTAGGATGGGGAAGGGGGTTGGAATGAATTTCACTGTCTTTCCCGTTCGACTTCTGTCTCCCCGTCGATTCACCTCTTGGTATCTCCAAAACTTTTGTTTTTATGCCTTTTTGTTTTACATGCCTCTTTTTTGCCACACTAAAACAATCCGCCAAACTAGAAAATTTCATATAAAATTTCTCTTACCTTTCTAGCAAAATGAACTGTAAGAATGAGATGAGATATCCAAATGGATGGGATGTAGAGAGTTAATTCAACACATGTTTCGGGTTCGAGTCCCGGCGGTGACATGGATGCTTGTAATGGTTCGAATCCACTTTAAGCCGTAGGTCCCGGTCTCATATGACTGTAAGAGCGTCACACAGCAAAATTCAGACCTACGGTTGCTCCATCACAACAGAAGCTGCCCCTTTCCCTCCATCCATGAGTAGATCACATGGGATGTCCGTCCCACACTACAGGACATTGAGGATATAGTCAACATCAACAACAATCCACTTATGTCAATGAGTAACTTTTGTCTTTTCATTAGTATTCAAATGTAGTTCCTTTTGTATTCCAGGAAGAGGGTGCGATGTCCTTGTGGTGGATGATGCTGGGGTTCATGCTGACGGTCGTGGAAGCCAGGCCCTCGGAGTCCTCAGAACGTGTAACTATTGACCTGTAAGCCTTGCGCCCCTCTCTGCCGTGGCTGGTGCTCTACAAATACGGCGATAGTTGGTGCAGGTCAATCTCTCGGCTCTCAACCCTCTCTTCTACCTACGGGTTCTCCTTCACAACAGAAGCTACTTCATTCCCCTTCAATTATGAGTCCATACGGGTTCGTGGGCTAGATCTAGATTAGATATCTACAAAATGAGATAAGTAACAACAACATAACAACAATAACACATTACAATGACGATATGGCACACAATAACAATAGAAATACAAACACTCAATATCCGCGTCTATCACGGATGACTACCTACAACGAAGTACTAAAGTCCAGGGAGAAAAATTCTTTCACCGAGGTACGGTTATAGTTAAGTGGAATGGTAAAGAGTTCACATGATAAATAATTCAAAAAGTTCTAGATATATACAGCATTTTTGACACCCCTCTACACATTATTCGCCGAATTTTCACCATAAAATTCGAGCCTGGGCCTATAGGCCTTTTCATTGGTGGGGGTGAATGCCGATACTTAATCAGATCGAAACGGCGGTTTTTTGTCCATTTTTCTCAAAACATGTGATTATCATCCATTATATCCATCAAGCAATCTATTTCCGTTCTGAAGAAACACTAGATTAATAAATGCGCGAGCACAGATTACTTCACAAGTCTTGACTGTCTTAATAAACTTTCGCTCTTGGCCATCTGGCGTTTTGAAGTTTCGCAAGACCCCGCCAATTAAAACACCGCATTAAGATATCACTTTCAATCGTAGCTTTGGCAAAAGGCCTATTTCCACCGGAAGCTGTACATTTTTTTTTCACAAATCAGATTCATATCCGGTAAGCGCCTGTGACTATCATACTACTGTGTCCACAAAATAAGACCAATTTTCAATTTAAAATTCCGGGGAACATGGTATTTAAATTTGTTTCTTTTAGGTTGCTGGAACTGTCCTTGACATCTGCGTGAAATTAGACGTCAAAATATTCATTAATGTTTGAGTTACGCTCGGCTTTGTGAGACACTAAAACTGATTACGGCGTTTTTCGAAATGTCTGAATTCATTGAGCAAAGTACGTGCATTCAATTTTGTGTGGAGGAAACGTATGGAATGTTGCAGAATACATTCGGTGAGCCTTCCTATATCGGAAAGAAATGTTTAGAAGTGGCATAAACAGTTCAAAGAAGGCAGAGAACGCGTTGAAGACGAAGAGCCCTCTGGTCGACCCTCCACCTCAACCGACGAAGCTCACGTCCAAACCATTAAAGATTTGGTGCTTGCAAACCGTCGATTTACAATTAGAGACCTTGCTGATGATGTTGGAATTTCAAAAGGATCGAACCATTCCATTCTGGGCCCTCAAACGCTGGTACCGAAAACACTGAATTCGCCAGCTCACACTGCATTGATTCTTCGTGACTTTTACTTCAAAAATGAAATCCATATCGTTCCACAACCATCGTATTCACACCGTGTGACTTGTGGCTGTTCTCTAAACTGAAAAGACCACTCGGGGACACCGTTTTGGGTCGACTGAAGAGATTCAACGTGAATCGCCGCTCGCTTATGAAGACCATTCCTGCCGATGATTTTTTAGCATGCATTGAGGAGTGGAAAAAACGTTGACATCAGTGCACTGTGTAAGGAGGAGATTACTTTGAAGGCGATGAAATGAATTTGGAAGAATAAGTAAACAGTTTTTGATAAAAACAAATATAATTGGTCTTACATTTTGGGCACAGTAGTTTGCACCCTTCCAATCGCCACGCATAAAATATACTACCACAACACACGAACTATATAATAATTATAAACAATTTTACCAAAATACAAAAAAAAATTTATAAATACATATTGACATCCATATCGACACGGCAATATATGTGAAATCTTATGAACTAAAATGCTCCAGATCCTAACATTAAAATTCATGGTTTATTGTATAATTTTTGCTGATTTCTTAGGACTGGAACCAATCTGCTATTTTTCCTTATATTCAATATTTTTTATGCATATTTTTTTCACGTATTTTTCGAGAACATATCTATCGCATAAAAACAGAATTAATTGTATAGTATATCTAGCCCTTTGTCCTAAAGCGGTTTTAAGCTCACTGATAGATTAGGATTCGTTTCTTTATCCAAATAAGAACTTTATTAATTCATTGTGGTTGCTTTGCCTAAGTCTGATAGAACAGCTTCTTTTGTACCATTATTGTAAAGATTCGTTGTGTATTCTAAAATGTAATCAAAAAAGATTTGGGCCTGAATGGCCGAGTGGCTAGCGCTCCATCGCTCGGTAACACAGGTTTCGGGTTCGAGTCGCGGCGGTGCATGGATGTTTGTAGTGGTTCGAAATCCACTTTTTAAACCTTAGGTCCCAGTGTAAAAAATAATTGTAGAGCATTACGATGGTAGTGTTACTCCGCGGTCGTAAGCTTATCTTCAAGTTACACGCACCCCTGGGTAGTGCTCAGTGAGTAACGCCTGTGCAGCATTTGCCTTAAGGCATCCAAAACAATTGTCTAAGTGTTTGCCAACTGCATTAGGACGAAAAAAACTTATAATATCAACAAATAAAAAAGTGACCCGATTTTAGAAATAAAGTTTTATAAGATATTCAAAAAGCTACGATAATACTTTTTCATGATAATTTATTGTGATACTTTTTATTAACCAAATAAATGAATTTTAATGAAGTCAAACTCACTAATGGAATACCGAACGTATCTATCATCATCATCATCATCATCATTTAAGTTCACGGAGTGCCTTGGTCATTTTTCGACCTTTACTCCAGAGTGGCACACAGTAAAGTCCATTGGAGAGAGAAACATTAATAATATAAAGAATAAAAGGAATAAGTGATGATGGTCTGCCCAGATTACATAAAAATTTACAAGTGCAAAGTTAAAGAGAAAATAAGAAATGCAAAATTAAAAATTAAGACGAAAAAGAGTTTGAAAAAATACTACGAAAAATACACAAAAAATATACAAAAAGAATAGAACAGATGAAAACTACTACAGAGTAGAGTAATTGCTGCTAGAAATGATGACAAGGATCTAGGTCTGGTGCAAATTATGTAGAGACGCCCGTGGGCGCTTAGCGTTTTCCGGTAATGTGAAATCGTATCTTGGAAGATTACGAATTTCATCATTCGGAATAGAGTTTAGATTTGCGTAAAAATGAGTCGCGAGCTTCAGCATAAAATTTTGAATAGTAGGGAGGGCTAAACAGCGGCGGATGTCATCATTTTAAGTACCATGGAGAACTAGTGATCATTCTAAGGATCTTATTTGCAAAACGCTTAATGAGATTAATCTGGTACCTTGCAGCAGTACCCCAAACCGGGCAAGCATAAGTTATTACGGGCCGCAAATAGTACATATAAATAATTAGTTTATTTTCTAAGGAAAGAGGTGAGTTTTTATTAATATATGGATACAGCATGGTGGATGCAGTTGTTAGCTTTTCTTTTAATGTTACTAAAATGAGTATTATAGGTTAGCTTATTATCAAGATAAACTCCCAGATATTTAGCATTAGTAGACCAGTTGATTAATTGGTTAAAATAAGATAAATGTTAGGAGGCGCAAGTCTTCTCTAACGTATCTATCGTATAAAAATAGAATTGTATATCTAGCCTTATTCATGCTTGATATAGTGGTTTTAAGCTCACTGGCAGGTTAGGATTCTTTTCTCTTTCCAAATAAAATTTTATTAGCTCATTCTGGTTGTTTCCCTAAGTCTAGCTTGTCTTGTAACATTATTATAAAGTTTCGTTGTGCATTAGAAATATTTATTCAAAAGATGTGAGAATTTAATAAAGGTATAACAATGGTCATTATTATATTTAATCGTGAATTGTGTTATAATAATAAATATGCTGTTGTAATGCAGCTGGCAATACAGAGACGGTTAATCTTTATGCCATAAGCAAGGGCTGCAACGCTGTTACTCATTTAGCACTACCCAGGGTGCACGCACATAATAATAAATAAATTTATATCAATCAAATTTAATAATGTATTGTCAAATTAGTTTAATTAAATTAACTTTTTTTTTTGTGAAAATATATTTTAATATAGATAATCACAACAAATAAAAGGCTACTTCATTTTAGAATGAAAATTTTATAAAATATTCAAAAAGCTACGATAAAACCTTTCATAATAATTGATTGTGACGCTTTTTTATCAATCGAAGAATAAATAAATTTTTAAGGAAGTCAGATTTAATAATGGAATGCCGAATAGTTTAATTCAAATCATTGGTGTGTTTTGTGTGTGTGATTGGTTTCTCGCTCTACGGTCATTTTGTGCACACTTTAGGCTAATGAGACCGGGACCTATAGCTTAGCTTGGATTCCGAATCACTCACAAACATCCATACCACCGCCAGGATTCGAACCTGAAGCCTGTGGTTGATAAGCTCGATATTCATAATATTATATAACAGTATAATCTTAATATTGAGGCCTGATGGCAGAGTGACTGGCGCTCCTTGCCATAGGTTTTGGGTTCGAGTTCCAGCGGTGACATGGATGTTTGTAGTCGTTCGGAATGGAGTCGTTTGTAGTCGTTCCGGTCTAATGTGACCGTAGTGCGTTAGCGTAGGGCTGACAATTCTACCCCATAAAAAAGATAACATCTCTTGTTTCGAAATCTGCAAGTAGGCAGACGGTCTTGGTCCACCATGAGGTTGTTACGCTACTGATGATAATAATCTTAATATTATATATTTGTGCAAAGAAATGTAATATAATGTATATATTACTTTTAATATTAGAAACTGAAATTCAATTAATAATTTTTATAAGAATGATGAAAGATTAAATTACAATGATGATAATCAGAAAAGTAATAGTTATTTCAATAAATTTTCATCCATTGTTTAATTTGAACATTTGGATCATAATGGTAAAAAATAATATTAAATTAAATTTATTTTAAATATAGCATCATAATATCCAGCTAATGTATTTTAGATTTAAATCACTTTTTAAATTAGACAAGATACATATAGTTTCTATTATGATGTTTTAAATTGGTTATGAGCTATCACCATGCTATATCATCAGCATCACCAATGCTCAAGAAAGAAATCGCCACCACAAAGAACAATTTTCTCTTTCTACTTCGCTGCTTTCTCATGCACTGCATTTATCTCCTCATCTGATGTTTTTCCTGATAGAGCCTTGCGGCTATCTTGTAGCCAAGGAGCTTCGTTAAATACAAATCTGTTGTAAATTGGTTATTGATATTTGGTTTAATGATTGTAATATAGGGATTAGATTATAATTTTTAGTTTATTATAGGTTGTAATTTAGTAAGCTATGATTTCAAAATTCTTAACCATGGAAGACCAATTCTTATTGCTACCATAGCTGCAACATTCATGACAATAACTAAAAAGATACAATTCACCCATAAAATTTTCCATAATTTCCCATTTCAATATGAAATAAAATAAAATAGTGATTTATTTATATTCTTTTTTCCCTTCCTATGTACTTTCCCCATTATGAAAATTATGATTTTCCTTATCTAATTAACTATTTCAACTATTAAAATTTTATTCTCCTTTTCTTTACAAGTTTATTCGATTTTAAAAATTTCGTTATTTTATTATATTAGTGAAATGAAATGTCCGAAACTATTTCAAGAGATCTAAATAGTATAACTTCTATCACTACATGATACATTATAAAATTATATTTACTGTATTACCACTATACATTTTTAATTCAAGATTTAAAAACTGTTTTTCATTACACAGTGGATAAAAGTTATAAATTTAGTTGCGAAAATTAATCTATCGTAATAACAAGAAAATTTAAAAGTAAATTCGTGCTGCCATCTGTGAACGAAAAATGTAGTAATTATTTACAATGTGAGAAAAACGTTTTCAACAGATTTTCAATTTGTAGCGTAGATATTAATTTCGGAAAAGCGTGTCAGTAACAGCATATGTGAGAATTTTTAATTAATAGTCAGAGGCATATTAGGAATTTTCCTAATTTTCTACATAAGACACTAGAAAGTGTTATACCATCATGACGTCACCAACTCTTAGATCTTCGCTTAGGATGCTCATCAAGAATCTTCATTTATGACGGTTTTTCCATAATTAAAATTAAATTTTTTTTACTATACATTTAATCATATTGATGAACTCGTTAAGTTTATCAAATGTTATATAAATAATCTTATAATAAATTTGATCGAATGATGGACTCGCCTGTTACACAGAAACAGTAGTAACTCTCGAGCCTTCCATTGTTAAAAAAAAGCTATAATTCTAATTTAATTGGATATTTGGAATGGTCAAACATCTTATAAATATAAAGACGCAATAACATTGATTCGTTCACGACTAGTTTCAACGAGTCCTTGATGTATGAATGGAAAGGTTACCACCTTCTAAAGTATATTTTATTATGGATTAATGATGACAGATAAAAACACACATTGACAGATTTATGTTAAAAGTTATGTTTTTAGCCTTCCGGTGCTGACTCACCTGTCTCCCTCTCCTTTGCTACCTAATGGCTAATTGGGTAGAGCTCAGGCCTTTGGTACCACGGGTTCAGGTTCCAATTCTGGAAGGGGGATGGATGCTTTTTAGTGGTTCGGAATCCACGTTAAACTGTAGGTCCCAGTCTAATTTGCCTAAAGTGTGCACAAAAATGACCATAGAGTGACAAACTAATGCCTTCACTAGTATTGCTTCTTAATATCCTTCTCTCTCACCAGCAGAGATTGCCCGATGGCAATGGTGTTTCATAAATTTTTCAGAGGGAATGCACCTGGTCTCACGGATAATTCAGGGCAGCCATTTACCACGAATTCCCCACAGGAAATCCATCGGGTTTACGAGATGGTGGATGACTCCAGTTTTCCTGAATTTCCCAGAGAATATACTTCGGATCTCACGATATGGTAGATGGGGCCTGATTGCGAAGCTTGCATTCTGGCACTCGGTACTTCGAGTTCGAGTCCCGGTGGTGGCATGGATGTTTGTAGTGGTTCAGGAATCCCCTTTAAATCGTAGGTCCCATCTAATGTGATCGTAGAGCATTGTGGGGGTAGTGTTATTCGCGTCCGTAACGTATCTTCAAGCTACAAGTGCCCCTAGGTAGTCCTATATGAGTAATAGCGGTGCAGCCTTTGCTTATGGCAGAGAGATTAACTGTCTCTGTATTGTCAGATGCATTAGAGCAATGATATGGTAGATGATGCCAGTTTACTTGAATTCCCAGAAAAAATCCATCGGATCTGAAGAAATGGTGGATGATACCAGTTTTCGTGAATTCCCCAGAGAACGTCCTTTGGATCTCACGAGATGATGGATCGCATCCGATGCCCTTGAATTCCCAAGTGGAGGTCCATTGGGTCTCATAGGATTGTGAATGGTGGCCGGGTTTTCTTGAATTCTCCAAAGGGTTTTCATCAGATCTCACGAGAGGGTGGATGGTATCTGGTAATTTTGAATTCCCCAGCTGATGTACATCGGATCTTATGGGAGGGATAAAGTATCCAGATACCTTGAATTCACTAGAGTTGGTCCTTTTATCTGATGTTTGATGACGCTTAGTTTCTTGAAATTTTAGAGAGTGAGAGAGAGAAATTTGTAGATTTGCATAGCATCTAAAATATGCGTACAAATTTTTTTCTGAAACCAGCAAAAAGAAATGTCTAGATTTTGTAAAAAATAGTTTTGAATATGAATAGCATGTTGTCAAAGGAGGAATGGAAACTCAGTGTTAATCCATCAAGACCTCTGAGAGTGTAAAGAGAAAAATGCGCTGAAATGTATTAATGCTGTTTTATTTATATATATATTTATATATATATATAATTTAAAATTTAAGACAGTGACTTGGCTAAAGATGTGATTGCACAAAATGTAACAACTTGACGAAGAAATTTATTATTACTACAGTTAATCAGCATTTTTCTAAACTATGTATATATATATATATATATATATATATATATATATATATATTATATTCTAATATAATAGAGAGTTATCATTGAATATAAAAGATATTTTTGATATCCTGACACAATCAAAAATGGATCATAACGTAATTTTTTTAAGAGGCCATATTAAAGAAGACTAATTGACCATTGAAAAGCGTGGACTATTTTTTCAGCAAAATTTAAATAGCTATACAATTATTGAACTATAATAGAAAAAGATTTGGTTATAAATAAGAATTGGTTAAATAGAAACATTTTAATTTTTCCGATAGAAAAGTCGTCTAAGGGCTTCTTTTGGAGAGAGTTTTGAACGTACTAAACGGCATAAAAACAGAAACTCTAAGAAAAGAAACTCCAACTGCTGAATTGCTGTTGTTGTGACTAATCCGCGGTGTCCTTGTGCAGTGTGACGGACATCCCATGAGTTGTCTACTCAGGAATGGAGGGAAAGGGGGCAACTTCCGCTGTGATGCAGCACCCTTTACTTAGAAAGACTGGCATGGCTCCTTGACGCTGTTACAGTCATTTGAGACCGAGACCTATGGATTTAAAGTGGATTTCGAACCATTACACATATCCATGGCACCGCCGGGACTCGAACCCGATACCTGTCACACCGAACGCCAGATACTCAAGCATTCAGGCCTAACTACTGAGTTTTCTTATACAACACACATATACACACATTATTCTGCTGATTGATCATTAGAAACTTGTTGGCAAAATTTGAGATGCTAGATGTAATATCGATATATTTCTTAAATGACATAAAGCGTAGAAAAAAATTTCTACAAAAATTCACATCGTTTCTTAGCTAAGCAAAAAAGTGCAATTCTTATGAAACGATTTCCATAAAAAGGAAGATGCTAAAGTAATTTTATGAATTGGTGAAGACACACATTTTTCTTCTTCTCATTGACCATTCTAAAGTTGTTTCCACTTGTTGGCAAAATTTTAGATTCGAGGAATAATACTCATTTATTTCTTAAATGATATATATGCCGTATAAAATGAAATTCCGAAAAAAAAATCAAGTTGTTTTTCGTTAAACAAATGATGGAATTTTTTTGTAATAATATTTAAATAAAGAGGAAGTTGATAATGTAATTATGTAATGATTTTTACTTCATTTGTACTTCACACGTAATGTGTTTTATATATCTATATATATTTATATATAACCATAATATAGTTTTATATATATATATAAATTATATTATGCTTATATATAGTCAACTATGATACAATTCAACTATGATAATCAACTTATGATATCTATAATCAACTATATTATGCTTATATATTTATTTCAATTGGCATTTTTTCACAGAATAAGATTTTTTTTTTTTTTAAATATGTGCAAGGCTTTTTTATGTAGGTTTAAGTACTTTTATAGATGGTGGCAGAATAGTTGAATTTATTGATATTACATATAAATTCGTAATTGAAATTTGTTAAAGAATCAAGAAATTAGAATTTAAAAAATTTTTTTTCAACAAGACAGTCATGCATTGAAAATAAAATAAACAACATAAAATCAAATTATTATAAATATAAAGCTATATTTTTAGATGATATTCCAAAATATCTTGAAATCTGATTCCATTTTCTAAACTTAAATTTCTTTGAACATTTATGAGAAGAGTTAGAAAAGATGAAAATAAATTTTTTTAAAAAAATAGAACATGTTATGAAAGCTAAATCTTTAAACTCTCATTAAAATGAAATTGGTGTAAATTCAATTAAAATAGTCAATTTAATGTCTTTGAAAACAAAAATAATCATACATTTTATGAAGAAAAAAACACTAGAAGTAAAAGCAGTATGTCAGTTACTTTGAATTACTATACTTTTGTTTTTCTAAGATATTTTACTAGAAATAATTGCGTCAAATGATTTTTTATAAGTCACAGATATCCTGGTTTGTATTTTTTTAAATTTAATTTATAGAATATCAATGAAATTAAAAATCCTAAAATACTTTATTTTGAGATTATATAGTTTTAAATCTGTGACATTTTGTGAAATATGAAAGTAATGTGAATACTTAAAATAAAAAGATTTTTAATGAAATGTTTTTCCCCACTGCAAATAGAAATAAATTGAATATTTTATTTATTTCTACAAGAACTTATCCAAACAATAAATACATTAAAAAATTTATAAGGCTTTAATAATCCATATTTATACAAATAAATACGTAATATTCAACAAACATTTACTGAAAGAAATTGTTGTTTTTGCGATATTAATCAGATGAAAAACACTCTGGCTTTTGGTATCATAGGCTACAGGTTCGAATCTTCGCAGTGGCATAGATGTTTGTGAGTGTTTCGGAATACACTTTAAACTGTAGGTCTGTTTAGCCTAAAGTGTGCACATGATGACCATAAAGAGACAAACCGAACCAGAAGAAAAGCAAGCACCAGTTATTAATCAGAAGTAAAACTACTACCAAATATTATTCGGGAGAAAAACAAGCATCAGATATTAACCAGAAAAAATAAACACCAAATTATTCTTTCTTTAAAATGTTCCAATGCTTTCATTTGTTCATCATGAATTGAGTTACACTAGTATTGCTGTAATCCAGACACCCCGCTTGGGATTTATCGAAAATATTGATATTTTTAAATCAAGTTGTTCCTGCAAAACAAATATTATTAGAATAATTATATAACATTAAAATTCATGATTATTTTATTGTCGTTTAATTAATTTATTACCTTTTCTCCTAAAGTACTGAATAATTTTGACAAACACGAGCATGCAGTCATGAGAGAGCCTCATATAATTTAAAGCCAGAATAGCATAATATAAAATTGAAGAGTTCAGATAATACAATCGTCATTCTCAAACAAATATAACGTGCTAAACTGCACAATAAAAAAAAAACCAAACAACCATCATTTTAATACATTTTAAATGCTACGTAAAAGTGTTGTTGTGACTAATCCTCACTGTTCTGCAGCGCGGGAGGACATCATTTATCTGTAGTCGACTCAAGGATGGAGGAATGTATAGCACCCGTAGGTAGAAGTCTGACTTGGCTCCGTGTCGTTGAAGGAGGTGTGCAGTGCCTTCCAGTACGACTTTTCAGGGGAACTACCTCAAATTTGAGTATCGTACGGGAGAAAACCCAGAAAAACCCTGCCAGATACAACAAACGAGGCAAGATGTTACACATCATAAACGTCATTGAATCTCCTCGTTTTTGAAACAGTGTCTTCAACAAAACCACCAGCAGATGAAACCTCGGCCTTAATGCTAAAGGTGCCTGATGGCAGAGTCGCTAGCGCTCGGTACCACAGGTTTCGGGTTCGAATCCTGGAAGTGCCATGGAAGTTTCTAGTGGCTCGGAATCCACTTTGAGCCGTAGGACTCGGTCTCATATGATCGTAGAGCGTCCCAAAGCCCAATCACCCACCCACATCACCCACCCACATCTTCTCACCCACATCATTCCCAAACTGTAAAAGGGACAACTCAGCTGTAGGCACAGCGATGTGGTGTAGCAGTAGTAGTAGCCTTAATGTTCACCAGCGGCGCGCGTTTTCACTGAACCACGCTCTTTGCCATCCACGTTAACGCCATCCCGCTCTGCAGTACACTGAGGATTAAACACACACAAATATATATTTTACAAGCAAATGGCCCTGGGTTAAACTGGGTTATTTAAGATACCGACTTATAAATGACAGCTTAGAAAAAAATGAAAACAAAACTTAAAATTTTCAGTAGTTTCTTTTTAATATTAATAATTCACTAATCAATAATACACTCATGTCCATAAATTAAGGATAATAAAGTTCAGGCAAAGAAAAGAGACAGAAGCAAAACAAATTTGACTTATTTGTAAAGTCTGTTTATTAAACAAAAGGTAAAGAGCAAAAAAGAGGCTATATGTTTGACATAATTAATAAAAATTGCGATTTTTACTCCCTGGAGCAAATTTCAAAAAAGAACCTATTTACAAAAAACAGTATAATATGGTTAGTATGATGGTTAATATGGAGTATGTCTCCCGGACTATGCAATACAGGCCTTACAACGCCTAGCCATGCTGAGTATCAAATTATCAATCTGATCTTGGGAATATTACACCACTCATCCAGCAATGCCCTCCGAAGTTCCGGTTGACAGGTGGGAGGGGGTTGACGGGCTGCAATTCGTCGGCCAAGCATATCCCACACATGCTCTATTGGATTCAAGTCCGGTGAGTATGCTGGCCAATCTATACGGGTGATATCTTCCAATTGAAGGTATTCGTCTACAATATTTGCCCGGTGAGGACGGGCGTTGTCATCCATAAACATAAATTCAGCACCCATGGCGCCCCGAAACAAACGTACATGTTGTTCCAGAATGACATCCCCGATAGATGTGGCCTGTCATCGCTACACTCTGAACATACAGGTCAGTTCTGGAACCAAGAATAATTCCTCCCCCAAACGAGCCATCCTGCACCACCGTAACGGTGTCGTTCAATGGTGTTCTCTTGGTGGTAACGGGTACCTGGCGCTCTCCATATGAAAGTCCGGCGAGAATCAGACTGCAAACTAAACCTGGACACGTCGGAAAACATCACACCAGACCACTGTTGCGGTGTCCACAATGCATGCACTCCAGGTTAATCGCAAGCGACAGTGAGTTGCGGTAAGTGGAACACATCTGACAGACCTACGAGCATATAAACCAATGTGCCCTAAGCGTCTGTACACGGTCTGCCTTGAAACTGTCGTACCGGTAGCTGAAGAGAGCTGACGAGACAGGTCTGATGCTGTGCTCCGTCTGTTTCTTTTGGCAGTAACTGCTAAATACCAGTCATCATTCGGCGTTGTAACTCGGGGGGCGACCTGTGCTGTAACATCTACTCACATTACCATCATCTTAGAATCGTTGCCAAAGCCTGGAGATGACACTCTGGGCGATTCCAAGTTCCTCGGATACTCCAGCTGGGTACGTCCACATTCCAGTCGTCCGATAATTCTATCACGTAAAAAATCATCCAAATGCTTCCTTTGTGCCATAACTATGCGGTCATTGCACTGAAAGGCTTTTAAAGCGCTTGTGAACAATTTTTACTTCTTTGCCACCATTCCTTATATACCCCTCTCTGACACTCTCGTCATTGTGACGTACTATCCGCGCCATCTGGTGGTTTCCTGTAATTTGCATATTCTTCTTCAAGATGTATGTGATAATTCTACAGGTGGAATTTTTATTTTAGAGTTCAATTTCTGTGTGATTCTGAATTATCCTTAATTTATGAACATGAGTGTATACAACTTAGAAATTTGAATCTTTAGTTATACAGCGCATATGGTAAATCGTATCATTGTTAAATCTGAAATAAATAATGTATTTACTTTATCGGTTTTTGAACAAGCCTTGAACTTGTATTTGGAGAGCAATCTGGCCAGAGCCAGTTTGGCTTCCATGTAGGCGAATCTCATGCCCACGCAGTTTCTGGGTCCTTGTCCGAAAGCCTGGAAGGCCATGGGGTGGATTTTGATTTGTTTTCCGGGGAAAATCTGTAAAGAAATCAATAATTTAAATGAAAATGGATCAAAATTCATTCCTAGCATCTTAATTTAACAAAAAATATTGTGTTTAAAAATTGTTTAGACAGGAATAGTTCAGCTATTTTCTTTAAGGGTTTTTTTTTTCTTGTGTGCAACCATCATACTAATTAATGTAATAAATTACAGTTTTTAACTACTAATTTGAAACTGTTCATGAAGGAGTAATAGACTATTATAAACACAAGACTAAATTATAAATTAAATGTTAAAAAGAAACTCTTGACACAATTTCTAGGGAACCTGCCCAAAGGCTTGGAAGGCCATGGGGTGAATCTTGGCTTTGTCCTCAGGAAAAAATCTGAAACATTTATTTCATTGATTAAAATTTAACAATTAGCAATGGAACATGTTTTTTTTTTCTTCTAATCGTTGAAACAGGCAAATACAGCATCAACTAATAATTAATATGCAGGGATTTTTTTTTAAGCATCTTATTTAAATTTCTATGAATAAACAGAGATCAGGGCAAGCCCGAACCGATCTCCGTTTTGGGGATTTTGTAAAGTTCTATAGAATTCATATAGTCTTGGAGCGTTATAGACAAATATGGTTTTTATACACTTCGCAGTATACACACATAATGCAATCACTGCTGTAGTTCTTATTCGTTAGATTTCGAGAACTGAAATATCAGTAACAGGAAGTAGGTAAAGAGCCTGATGGCTGAGAGATTAGCACTGTGGAGCTCGGTACCACTAGTTTTGGGTTCGAGTCTCGGCGGTGTCTTGGAGTCTTGTAATGGTTCAGAATCCACTTTAAACCATAAGTCCCGGTCTAATACGATCGTATAGCCTTGACAACCCTACCCAATAAAAAGAAAAAGCACCTCCTATCTCGAAATCTGCCAGTGGGCAGACGGCATTGGCACACCATGGTACTATTGACCAGGAAAGAAGGAAACAGGTTATATTGTTAATATCAACAGAAATAGGAATACCGAGTAATAAATAAATTGAGGTGAATTTTTAACGTATTATCATTTTGAAAATTTTTACAATTCTCAAAATTTAAAATGGTTTATAATAACTATTTTTGGGGGCTTCATGGCTTCGAGTCCCGGCGCTGCCATGGATGTTTGTAGTAACTCGGAATCCACTTTAAACCGAATGTCCTGGTTTAATATGAGCTTTGTTGGGGTAGTGTTACTGGCGTCCGTAGCATATCTCCAAGCTACACGTGTCCCCTGGGTAGTGCTAAATGAGTAACGTAGATGAAGCCCTTGCTTATGGCATGAAGATAATTTTCTGGTATTGGCAGAAGAATTAGAAAAAATAATAACTTTTTTAATAAACATAGATTAATTCAATCTCAACTCAACATTTAGGTTTATTTTAAATCTAGTCACATAATTTTGTTTGTAGATGAGAAATTACCTTTCGGGCTTGAATTCGCTGGCATCCGGTCCCCACAGTTCGTGGTCTCTGTGCAGATGGTAACTGGGCACTTGGATGCCCATTCCTTTCTTCAGCTTGATTTCACCCAGATCCACGTCCTCTCCGCATTCTCTGCTCACAAACCTAACAAAATAATTGTCAAACTGCATCACTACACTGTCTTACAAATCAATTAATGAAATAATGTTATTTTTAATTATGATGTAAACCAAAATATTAGTCTTTTAATAAATTCTCATTTTTTAAAAATTTCTGTTTATATATTTTTACCCTGTTGTTGTTGTTGTTCCCTGTTTTTTGTTCGTTTGCAAAGAGATGTCTTAAATAGAGAAAAAATGCTTTATGATTAATTTATTTTAAAAATATAAAAGCTTTATACGCTATGTTTAAATTTATATTCACTTTGATATTCATTTGTGTGACGTGATACATTTAACTAAAATTTATTATTTTATTTTAGTAAAAGCCTTCACATTAATTGTTAAAAAATATAAGAAACGCTTTTATTGAAACCGTGCTTCCTCATACACACTGGCGAAAGCGCTTCGTGTGGTGCTCAGGAGGAGAAATGGTCAGTTGGTCTACAGACTCTCACCCGGAGAGGAAGCATATTTCGCGCATCCTGCGTATACCTAAATATCGTGTTTTCGGTTTAGAAGTGGGATCCTTCCACAAATCTTTAATTAGAGGTCTTTAAATGTGTTAAATATTGTCTATCTTTAATTGTATGTGTATGTGGGTCTGTGCGCGTGTAAATAAAGCTGTATGATCTCAAACCTGTGTCTCAAGTCGCAACCTAACCACACCCAGATCCATGTGCATAAACAACTGACAACACTGCAATGTCTACTTTCACGAATCAGTTCACTATATACAGTTTATTAATTTATATAGTTAATTATATAATACATCTAATTTAATTATACAGTTTATAAAATTTTATTTACCAAAAATCTATAAGACAGAAAAAAAATTATATCAACACTTTTTAAAAAATGTGCCGTTAACTGCAATCTTAACTATCCATTACTTTATGGCATTGCTATTATTTTTAACCTCTTCACCAATATACAACGGTAACATGATAAATTAGCATATAATCGGTGAATATTTTTTTTTTGCGCTTTTTGTGTAAAGTGTCAGTCAAAGGATATATCTTTAAAATAAATTCAGTAGTTTCTCATCTTTTCTTTAAAAAATAATTAGTCTTTAAAATTCTTAAAATAAAATCTACACAGTTCTAATTAATGTGTTGTACATTTAATATAAAAAGTATTGAAAATTAAAAATGTAGCTAATTTTACAGTAAATTTTTTAAGCACTTACAAATAAGCCGGTGGATACAATCTCAGTGATTCTTGAAATACTTGATGGAGATACTGCAATTTATTCACTGAATAATAATCAAGTTCACCCTAGACAAAAATAATTCACGTTATTTGAAAACAGTATTGAATTGACTTATAATTTATTATAGTTTTGTATTTATTGGCATATATAAATATGTTTCATTTTTAGAACAGTACACTTCTTAAAGAGGTTATTGTGAGTTCAGTATTAATTAACAATGATTAATTAATTATTTATTTAGCAAACAGGAAGTAAAAGAGATGAATGAAAATTATCGAATTTGGGAATCTCCAAACTCCAAGTCTTTGTAAAAAAAACTACACATTTTAAGTCACGACCAGATTTAAAGCATTTGATAGTCGCTAGCATCCGTACATTGTAGTTTGAACTCGAAAAAACAAGCTTCGTTATCTCTCCTTAAGAACGAGCCTCCAGTCGTCTTACGAAATAGCTTAAATCCTTTATTGTGTTATTAAAAAAATGAAGCCAGGCGAACAAGAAAGAAATTAACTGTACATCTTAAATGTAAAATTTATACAATGTTAAAGTACATGAATTGTGATGAGTAGTTTTTGAAATAAGATTTCCTTTCTTGCAACCCTTAACTTTATTTTAGTTTTTAACCTAAGACACAGTTATTAAAGAATGCCTTACATGTACACTTTAATTTCATTTCATTTCAAACTTGAAAAAGTTTCAACTTACATATTAACTTCATGCCAGCAATTGTTTGCTAGCATTGATCCAAACGTGTATTGAAATCAACTATTGATGGATCGTATTAATAGTTTCCGACTGAAAAACATTCTGACATTTCTATATTTCCAACATTTTCTGCAACAATTGTTTTTTGTTTACTATTTTCATTAATACATTTCGCCTTCGATATTCGAACACTTTTCAAATAGTTTCTAGAACGCACATATTTTGTTTAAAATTTTAAGCCAGAATCAAAATTTTGTTGACATTCGCTACAGGCATATGGTAATGACATTGAAATTCAAACGTTTTCTGCAATAACATTTTATTTTGTACAATGAACATTTTCTGTTATAAATTTTCCAAGCACCAATAGCAGCAGATCAATTCCTGGCATGCAGTTAATACGTTAATACCAAATAATTTAACTCATTCAGCATTCTAGACGATTCTAGACTGTCACTCTGATCTATCTTTAATATAGCCAGGGCCGGATTTAGATGAAAAGAAGCCCTGAGAACAAAATTAATTGCGTTTCGATTTCTATATAAACTGTTTGATGTGTAGAGTCTGAAAACTTCTCTTCTTCTTTCTTTTGTCTTCTGAATCTTTCTCTTAAGTTTGAAGACAGCTTTGTACACGAAGTGAAAAGCACTTCTTAACCCCTTACCTGCCGAGGAAAACTTACGAGATGCGCTCCCCAGTGCCACCGTTTTCATACAGCGCGCGTAGTTATGATATGTATTGGAGGAAAAAAAGAGGTGCGTTTTGCAACATGAAACCTTTTTACTTTCACAGAAAAAATAAAATGTAAAAAAAACAAAAATTCTAAATTTAAAGTATAGAATAACAGTGTAATAAAACAGATGTTAGAACTTATCTGCTGTGTGATATTTCCTAAAACAAGAATTCTTTATTGTTTCATCTGTAAAATATGATAGGAGAAATAACTATTTATTTAAAATGTCCAAACTTGTTTTTTATAAGCCAAGTCACATAAACCAAAATCACATTCATTGCATTGATAGCTGGTTTCACGACGAAACGGAAGCAAAAGAAGAATAAAAAAAGCGCGACCTACTCAAACAGAAACAGAAGCAAAAACTGCACAGCTATGACTCACCGTTTCAGAAACGTCCCCTTTACCAATACCCTATCCCTTTTCTCCGAAATAATAAAATCCTTTTCAAACATTGTCAAGGTCATTTTGTGGCATTCCAAGACCGTGGGAGCAGTTTTCTTTATAGCAACGCAATGCAAATTATCGTACTTCGGAAAGGCGTATATATACGCCGGCGGCAGTGAACGCATCGGTTGAGTGAGGCGTATATATACGTCGGCGGCAGTTAAGGTGTACGCGAAGGTCCGGAACCTATACTTTAAAATAGATTCTGAACCCTAACGAGCATTCATGCTACCATCAGGATTTGAACCTGAAGCCTGTGGTACCAAGGGCCAGAACACTATCAACTAGATCACGAGCACATTAAATGTGTCGGAATAGTGAGTACGATGTAACAGAAACATGTCAAAGTTAAATCGGTAAATTGAAAAGTTTAAATGCTTGATAAAATAGTGTATAGTACTTCAGTTGAGAACATGGAAAAAGATATCTCTTACGATACATCTTATGAGATTATTAACTCTGTATAGAACTTTGTAATTAACCTGCATTTGCTGACATGGATGTTGTTTGGCATGGATGTTTGGGATTGGTTAGAAATCCACGTTAAATTGTAGGTCCCGTTCTGCTTAACCCTCGCATTCACAAAATAATCGTAGAGCGACAAACCAAACCAAGTATTCAATAAGAAATGCTTTTCACTTTGCTGCCTTCCAATTTGAGAGCGAAAGTTTTTCTGATCCACATATCAGATCAATTTTTGGTGCAGTTTGGATAGAAATAGTATTTGCAGTGACTCATTAGAATGAGAGTTACAAATACGATTTCAATACATACGACTTATAACTGAGAAGTACGTATTACAGAAATGACAAATAAAATGAGGTCATATTTATCGTTTATTATAATAGTTATGGAATCGAAGAAAAATTTTAATAACTAAGGTTAAGAAATATTTAATAATAATAATAATAATAATAATAATAATAATAATAATAAAACAATCGCATATAGAAAATGAAAATGTGTGGCTTCTTACTTCAGTTTCTAACAACTGCTGGACTTCTTGCCTTATTTTTCTTGAGCCTCAGGGTAGTGGATGAGAAAATGGGTGGTGAACGCTAGCGCCGTACTTGTGGTCTCATATCTAAAGGATAATTCAAACACATATATTATTTATAGATAATATCAAATCTCAATGACTCAATGGATAAAACTTTGCTAAATTTATTCTAGGATTTTTATTCATTATAAAAAAAAAACCATTAATACCTACGTTTAAAAGATTTAATAAAATATGGACATAAATTCTAGTTATTTACACTGGTTTTTAAACATTAGAGAAAATTTAGAAAAAAAAAATGCAATTAAATGCCGGAGATAGCTAAATTTTCGTGAAAACTATGCAGCATACAGAAATGATACTTCATAATATTGTATTTAAATCAATGCACCTGTTGGCTTTTAATGTCATTGGACTCGTGTCCAAAAATAGATTTTATAAGAACAGAGTAGTAGTCTGTAAGTAGAAACTTTGTAGCAGAATTTAAAAATAATAATGTTTCCTATATGGGCTCTGCATTCTTTACTTGAAGAATTACCATGGCGAACAATTAGAAGCATTCCAAAGCGTGTTAGCCTATACAACTCACAGACTGTGTAATACAATTATAACACCAAAATAAGAACCTAGAAAGTATCCCCGAGATAGAGATAGAGATACAAGTGTCACAGATTATCTGTTTGGGTGGTCAAGGACGCCCAGAACCGCTACGCCAAACCCCTTCAGATCTTTTTTTCTTATAGCAGCCATTAGAAGTCCGATATCCACATCAAATGTGTGCAGAAGACTTTACGAAGGAAATTTACAGTAATATGTGCAGCATTGTATGTGACTCTCATATCAGGCAATCGGAATGAGATATTGGGCGCGAACAATTTGAGTCCAAGTCCAAAGAGCTATATCTCTTTTTACTGATGACTGCAGAATATTTTTTAAATTATTCAAGAACATTGTTGATATGGCGGGTACTGGGAACACGTTGTAAACTCAGTCATATCCATGAAAGAGTCCAGTGTAGATGAGGTGCGTGTATCTCTATGGATGATCGCACTAACTTATATATCGTATCTATAGCACTATTAATGTCCAGTGTTTGAGCACTTCGTGAATGTTTCGAAGAATAATGCTAGAAATACAAAAGAACAATGCTAGAACTATACAGAGCTCTCTTGGAGTAGACATGTGAGTATCAGTTGACTAATATGTTCTTTGAATTTGGATTCTACTGAGCTTATTTGCGATGCTTTATAAAGATATATTGATGCTTTTGGTTGGAAATTAATTTCAATGAATATTACACAAATGCAATGAATGCAAACACAGTTTTTTTTATGATTTTTCTTAAACTTTTAGAAAACAGAATACTTTAATAAGTTGGAGAATTTTAAATTTTTGTGGGATTGTAAATTAGCTATAACAAAAAAAAACAATAATTGCATGGTCGACTAAATACTATACTAAAGCATTACATAGTCTAAAAATAAAAGAAAGGCAATAAAAACAGAAGAGGTAAATTGAGGAACTTATAATATATTACATATTAAGCATACAACTAACTATATTGTTTGAAAAAAAAAATAAAAAAAAGGGGGAATCTTTCTGATATGTTAATACTTAATTGTTTCTGACTGATGCTTAATTGTCCTGTTTGACTACTCCTGATTCATTGACTGTCTCTCTCTTGTCATAGTACCTCCACGATCATTATCATCTTTTCTTCTAATAACAATAAATTACTTAATAAAGATATTTGTACGAATTTAAAAGAATAAATTATGACATAAAGTAAGATTTTATTCACTTAAATAACAAATGTCATTGAAATGGTATCTTTTACTCTAGCATGTAACATATAAAATTGATGGAGTAAGTAAATATTCATAAATTTAATCTCTTGGAATAGTGATAAACTATAATAAAATAAAAAAAAATATTATGTTGTATCAAAAACTTTAAAAAACAATACAAACTAATGAGTTAAATATGTTGGAATTCTAAGCCTATTTTAAATTAATATTAAGGATACTATACAAGACATGTATAAGATAAAAAGTATGCTATATTACGCTGCCAAGAAGAAAACAACAGAGTTGTCCAAAATATCAGCATCTGTCATCCTGCGAATCAGCTTTTGAGATGAAGAACCTAAAGAAGGAGTAGGATCAGATAGTGTATAGATCATAAAAGCTGCATGAGTTGAGTGACTGTATAGATCAGGGGTCTCCAAACTTTCCAGCCTTAGGGCCACACTGTTTACTCCAGTAAGTACCGAGGGCCAAAATCGTTTTTCAATTTTTCTGCCATTATCTATAATTTCTAGACTAGTCCGTTCCTGGGGGAATTGCTGGATAAAAAATCATATGTTTGATTCAGGATAAATAGGAACGGAAATAAATAAATAGATACAGGAACATTCCAAACATCGATATACATACATATGCGATACTCTTTACCCCAACATAACTACCGAGGGTGACAGCGGGATGTTCACTAGTATACAATGCTAGTGGGATTCATTTCAATTATTTGTTAGCTGTTATGCTTAAGTTAAATTTTCTGCGTATTATGCTTGCCATTAAGGGTTTACCTAGCAAATCAATAAAACCGAGTCATTATCATTCTGTGTTTTTTTTTATCCAACTTATTACAGATGGATGATACTGGCGGGCCGGATTTGGCCCGCAGGCCGTAGTTTGGAGACTCCTGGTATAGATCCAAATCTGTATGATCTGTATGAGTGTATAGATCATAAAGCTGCATGAGTTGTGTGACTGTATACATAAACTGGCGGTATAGATCATAAAGCTGTATGGTCTGTATTTGACCCGCGGGCCGTAAAGTGTTGGAGACATAAAGCTGTAAGTGAGCTGTATAAATCATAAAGCTGTATGAATGAGTTAAAGTGTGAGTTTATAGATCATAAAAGCTAAAGCTATGAGTGCATAGTATGTTGTATGAGCTGTAGATCATAAAAAATCTAAAGTATGAGTTGTGGGTGACTGTATAGATCATAAAGCTGTATGATGGTGTATAGATTATAAAGCTGTATTAATATCATAAAGATGTATTAAGTCATAAAAGTTGTATGAGTGCATAGATCATAAAGCTGTATGAGCTGTATAGTATAAAGCTGTATGAGTGCATAGTATTAAGTCATAAAGCTGTATGAGTGTATAGAACATAAAGCTGCATGAGTTGTGTGTGTACTGCATGAGAACATAAAGCTGTATGGTCTGATGGTGTATAGATCATAATGAGTGTATTGTATGAGTTTATAGATCATAAAGTTGTATGAGCTTTATAGATCATAAAGCTGTATGAATGTATAGATCATAAAGTATGAGCTGTATAAGTCATAAAGCTGTATGAATGTATAGATCATAAAGATGTATTAAGTCATAAAGCTGTATGGGTAGTGATGAGCGCATAGATCATGAGCTGTGTGCATAGATCATAAAGTGCATGAGTTGTGTGACTGTATAGATCATAAAAGCTGCATGAGTTGTGTGGTCATGATCATAAAGCTGCATGAGTTGTGTGACATAAAGCTGCATGTATAGAACATAAAGCTGTATGGTCTGTATGGTGTATAGATCATGTATGAAAATCTGTATGATCTGTATGAGTATATAGATCATAAAGCTGTATGAGTTTCATAAAGCTGTATGAGTGTATAGATCATAAAGCTGTATGAGCTATGTGCATAGATCATCATAAAGCTGTATAGTGTCATATTATGAGCTGTATAGATCATAAAGATGTGAGTGTATAGAACATAAAGTTGAGTTGTATAGATCATAAAGCTGTATGAGTGCGTAGTCATGTCTCTGTGCTTAGATCATAAAGCTGTATGAGCGTACAGAACATAAAGCTGTATGAGTGTACAGATCATAAAGCTGTATGAGCGTACAGATCATAAAATTTCTAGTTTAATTTATACTATCTCAAATATTATTGAGAATATAGTAGATAAAAATATTAATAAAAAAATTACTTTTCTTCTCTTTCATCCACTTCTGTGTCGTCTTTAGCCGTTAGGTCATCAGAGGTCACTTTGATGAATCATCGATTTCTGCATCTATCATCTGTTGAAGAAGATCAGTTGTTTACTCTATCCAAGTAAATAGTGCAAGATTATTACAAAAACAAAATGTAAATTACCTTATATACAATAAATGCAGCATGTAATTTTTAAAAAAATTTGTATTTAAAATCTAATTATTACTTTAATTTGTTATACAGAATATTTAAACATTTCATAATTCTATAAATTATGCATTAATTTTTAAAAAAGTTACATTATTTCGTGCTTATAAGCTTATAAACCTTAAATATTTATTCATTAAAATATTATAAAATATATAATTAGGACTTATGAGTGTGTTATTTTAATATTATTTACTTTAAAGGGTTCAGTATTAACATTTTACATAGTTTTTTTAATATTTATTTTTTAATAAAATTTATGATACCTTTAGAATTATAAAAATTATAATTGCTAACATATATATATATTTAATATCAAAGTTGATTTTACTTTTAAAACAAATAATATTGAGAATATAGTACATAAAAATAAAAAAAAAAATTATGTTTGTGTGTCTTT